>JARJPP010000340.1:0-96846 GCA_030782485.1 Beauveria brongniartii
ATATAAAACTTATTATTAGAGATTATTTTAATACTTTTTATTTATATATATTAGTTAATATATACCTAATATATAATCTTATAAAGGCTTTTTATATAAAATTTAATAATATTAAAAGAGGAAAAGGGTCTTTAAAGGCTAAGGAAGGCTATAAGTATATAGTATATTAAGGCTATATATAGGCTAAGGAAAATTTATATTTATTTTACTTTATTTATATTAATTTATCTATTTATTTTTATCTCTTTTTATATTATTTAGATTCTCTTTAAATTATAAGTATAAAGAAGCTTATATAATAATATTAGCTTAGGTAGGTACCTTATATATCTAGTATATCTACTATTAATTAACATTTTTTCTACCGTTTACGCCCCACTTAGGGTCAGATGAGCTCTAGTTAAGGTATAGATGAGCTGCTCCCCCGATGAGTGAGGCATCACATTTAACGCGTCTTCTATTACATCTTTCGCAAGCCTGGGGTCTGCGGGAACTGCGGGTCATCCCGCCAGGTGTGACTCTGCTAATTTGAGAAGTGTTCGGCCGAGACATTCTCATCGTACCGATTGAAGTTGCCGTTTCTAGAGCATGCAAGCAGGCGCAGGTTTGCATAAATACCATAGCCGATGGAGACTTCGAGGGCAAGGTCTCGGAGACGGGAAGCTGACAAGAGTCCGTGTGTAACCAAGCCATAGTTGGCCTCGTACTATTTCATCAGGTGGCTTTACAGCCACTTATACTGCCTGTTGGACCGTCCAAAGTCCGTAAGGCTTGAATAGCTTAATTAACGGGGGGGAGGAAGCTCCCGGCCCACCCCCTTATAACCTAGGCCGGGCGCATCAGGGGGTCAGGGGGTTGCGGGGTAATCGACGAACCGTTGCACTGGTGAGTGGTTAAAAGTTGGCTTATTATTATATTTATCCATACAAGGTCTGTGACTTGAAGTCGCTCCGTGACCCTCCATGTCTTGGGAATTTGCAAAGTGGCCAAAGTATGAACTCCCTTTTAGTTACAGATTCGAATCCGTATGCGTTGGACGTGTCGTCGAGACACTATCCAAAAAAACGACTAGTTGACAAAAAATGCATGTTATCCCATACTCTTAAAAGCTTTTTACTAAAGTACTCATCGCAGGGGTTCGCAGTACATGAACAGTGTAAGACGTTTGCCGTTGGCTCATTACTTTTAAGTAGCACAGTAGTTGCAGTGAGAGGTTGCAGCGAGTGAGCGGAGAGGATGAGGCTGAGATGACAGCGTCGTTTCTATCTTAACTGCCATTAAAAACTAAAAGACTGCGAATTGCAACTTTTTCAAAACCTCGCTGGCACAATAACTGTCGGCCACGATGAACAGGAAATTCAGCCACGATGAGAACGTTGATACATTCAGAAGCAACGCCTGCCTTATTCAAGAGATCAAGCACAGCACATAGCGTCTTACCGGTTGCCAACACATCATCCACCACCACCACGGATTTGTATTTGCAGAGTATGTCTCCCTCTGCCTCGATTCTCGTATCTGTCACGACATTGGATGACGCCGACGATATATGCGATGAGGACTTGACTGCGGAAACCGTAGGTGGGGGTAGCTTGCCGGCCTCACGGATAGGCACGAGCGGCGTGGAGACCCTGATGGCCAACGCCGACGCAAAGATGAATCCGCCGGTCTCGCAGCTCGCAATGGCATCAATTTCATTCCAGTTTCCGGGTAAATGAGTTTGTAGGAGAGCTGTGCATAGTCCTAAGCCGCCCGGCTGTTGTACAATGTTGAGCACGTGGCGAAAGCAGATGTCTGGACTTGGAAAGCCTGGGATAGGGCGCACCATATCCTCCAGGCGTCGCAAGTCACTGTGCACAAATGGAAAAAGAGAGCGCTCAGCGAACTGTCTCACCGCCTCGTTTCCAGTCTCTTCATTGTCGAAGGTGAGAGTGGGAACATATCCATCTCTGGCAGTATCTGCATCATCACCCGATAAACCTCTGCGCGCCTGCCGAGTTTCTGTGCTCGCGGTAACACGGACATCAATTAGTCGAGCGTGTGCCACTAAATGCGACAACCCTGCGACCGGATTCTCCTCTCTCATTCCGGTGATGAAAAGCACGTCCACATCTCCTGCATCATAAACCAGGCTTAGAAAATTATCTTGTTTGAGCCTAGGTTGTTGATACAATTGTTCTTGGAAAAACTTTGTCAGGGCTGGCCGATGCTCTTCTTTGTACGCACGGTCGTGAAGCATACGGGCAGCGTCAGCCCCGGTCGCTGCAGCGTATTGTGCCTTCGTTGCGTCGCTAATACTAACAACCCGCACTCGTAGATTTTCATGACGCTTCATAAATTCGGAAGCCCAGACTTTGGGGCAGTAGTCCTTACCGACGCCGGTATCGCCAGTGACAAGAACTATAAGCTGCTGCTGCAATGCGGGCTGGGGAAGCGGGCAAGTGAAAGACAGGACATTGTGTGCATCTTGAATGCGTTTCAGATGAGATAGACGCAGCCGATTTGGTCCAAACGCGTCAACTGCTAACTCTTCGTCTCTCGGGTCCGGCCCGAGATCTGCGCTGTACGCTCCAGTACTCAAGGGTCGCAATTTCTTGGCAACGTCGTATACCCAACTCACCGCAGCGCGAGCAGTGACAGAGCCATCTTGGTCGCGGGCCCAGACACCCGTGATAACGCATGCAAAGGTCCAGTTTCGACATCCGAAAGCACTGGCGGTGGCTGCCACTTGAGATATTGCTCCACCACCATGCAGTAGATGCAGATAACATTGCGGCGAGGGGCGATCTTCAACAGCTGATATCAATAGGTCTGCCACAGCCAAGCTCCCGATGCCATCCAGGAATATGCATCTCTTGAATGACGACGTCTTGCCTCCGCCATGTCCACCATGCATACAAGAAATGTACATCTCAGTGTCGTACAGACCAATAGCATCCACAGTCTTGCTGCTATTCTCAGGCCCCAGAAAGGCGGTCATGGCCGATGAGATACCAGCAAAAGACTCAGTGTCGTGCCCGGCTATGGCGCACTCGGACATGCTAATGGCAACATGCAGTCCTTCAGAGTCACAGTAGAGGTATGCATCAGCAGAACTTTGGCGTGGAAGCTCGCGAGTGAGTGCGTCGATATCCACGAGTCTTTGCTGCGCCTCTTGTCTGTCGCTCAGCGCGGTCACCCACTGCCGAACTGAGTAGACCATGGCAGGGTAAGCTTTGAACACAACACTGGTCACTACTCCAAAGTTCGTTCCCGCGCCTTTCAGTGCCCACAGGAGATCAGCTTCATTCTCTGGCCGGATGGCATCATTCGGCTGATGTTGAGAAGGCACGGTGCCGATAACCAACACACGGCCGCTTGCAACACTGACCATCACCGCTCCGACTATGGCGTCGCAGGCAAGCCCATGCAGCCGAGATAAATGACCGATGCCTCCCTGCAGCCATAGGCCCGCACCCACGCTGGGCCGTGACCCCAAGGGCACGGTCAGTCCTGCTGCCATAGCTTTTTGGATAATGCTATCACTCCTGCAACCAGTTCCTGCAACAATCATGCTTGGGCCGACTTCTCCATTCTCTTTCATCCGGAGGATATCGACGTTGTCAAATGCAGCCATGTCAACTGAGACTATATTCGGTTGCAGACAGTGACCGCTGTGGCCACCGCCGATGACGGCGAGGCTTAGCTTATGCTCCAGAGACCAGAGAACGCATTTCTGAACCTGAGATAGTTCTGTAGGTCTGACGACGAACGCATTCGGGTACCGACGTGTTTTCACCCGAATCCCCTGAGCTAATGGAACTTCGGCTGTTAGCTCTTCTAGGGTGGTTGCATGTCGAGTAAATGCCATCATGATGTTGGGGGCGCTAAAGTATAGATGGCCTGTATGTGTTTTCTCGTGGTCGCATAAGGCGCGGCAGACCTTTCGCCATCCTTGTAGGGTGGCATTCTGCTTGTCGGCCTGCTCGGGTGCAAATCCCGCAATAAATGTAGCAAAATTGTCTAGATATTCGTCCTTATCTGGCACAGACACAGTGCTGGAAGGAAAAGAAGCCGTATGAAAGCATATCAAACCGTTAATATCCAGACTTGTGTCCCGATGAAAAACTATGACCATGGCACCGTCGACACGCTCAGCTAGCAGTGCCAGTGCGCGGTCTATGAACTTGCGTTTAGGACTCATGCCATACATACTGTGGCAAAAGAGAACAATATCGAACTTGTCTTCATTGACAAGGTCATCTTCATTCGAGTCGCTCGTAGCTCTGTGCCCTATATCAATATCGAATCGCTTCACGCGAATTCGAGGCGGCTCTTGAAGGCAAGGGAGAGGAGGTTCTGTATCCGAAGTGGCACAGAGAGAGTTCTTGAGTGTCGCAGCAAACGATATATTCTGCTCATATGCTGTGTATATTCCAATTCTCTGTCTCATGTAGGCAGGTAGATGTCCCAAGACGGTCTGAGGTCCGGGTCCGATCTCTAGAACTGAAATGACGCTTTTCGACTTCAAAACGTGTTCAAGAAGACGGGTGAGCTGAGGAGTAATGAATGATTGATAAACCAACCGCCCTGCACCGTACAGGAAGGTTTCAAAGCCTGCGCCATACTGTGCGTCAGACAATGTCTGCCTTGAGGCGAACGGTATGGTTGCTGAGACACTCCTCTGGAGCGCTTCCTTCAACTCATCCAGGGTCGCCATGCTCGACGTTTCAATAAGATCTTGTTATAATTTGTTTTATCAGCGAATGTGCAAATTTTATTTGAGTAGCGGAAGTAAAAACTGCAACTATGAGAAAAGCGTGATGCCAGAACCTGGGGGTTATATAGGCAACTTTGGAGTGAAAAGCCTGACATTCGGCTGGCGGCATATATTGGCCGCCCATGCAGTGTAACTCAGGTCGCATCACTTTCTTCCTGCATGTCGCCTAATAAATCCTTACGAGGGTTTTCTTAGCGAAGGGAAAATGGATGCTTGACTCATCGGACTGCCCTTGTTACTTTGCAATACCCAGTCAAGGTATCACGGTATATGACAAAGTATATTAGCCCACGAGGGGCCCGGACCTGCCAAATTGGTTTCGAGACCTTTTCTCACGCAACCCGCAAATCTGGTTAGGTTCAAGACGTGTCGTAACGAAATTCCTTGGAGAAGAGCCTGTGTGGAACGGCTATATCTACACTCTGCGAAGAAGCGCTGGCAGTATCAAAGCCCATGTTATGCCAGGCAACAAGATGGTCGCATCCAAACCGCACAACAGCATTTTCTCTGCCATGGAGCCTCCGGCTACTGAAACGGATGACAAGGCAGATGTTGCTACTGTGGGATGTCTTCGGGCTACAGAGATGGGTGACGTTGAAGGGTTTGCCACTGTGGGACGTCTTCGAGCTACAGAAATGGGTGTCATGGAAGAAGTTGCTATTGTGGGACATGATTCAAACATTCAAAATATCTCAAGCGCCATGAAGCTGGTTCTGGAGACTCTGGGAGAGGACACAAGCCGCGATGGGCTACGCAAAACCCCAGAACGATTTGCCAAAGCTATCGTTTCTTTGACCAGCGGCTACAATCTGAACCCAAGCAGTATTCTCAAAGACGCTATATTCGAGGAGGATTGTCATGACTTAGTTGTTGTGAAGGACATTCCATTTTCCAGCTTGTGTGAACATCACCTGCTTCCGTTCTTTGGCAAGGTAAGCGCTGGCCAGCTGACCTGTAATATTCTGCAATTCCTGACCACCGGCTAGGCTCATATCGGATACATACCCAATGGAAGAGTTGTCGGCTTGTCCAAGCCAGCGCGAGTCGTCAACGTCTTTGCGAAGAGACTTCAGCTACAAGAGCGCCTCACAAAGCAGGTGGCACAATGCCTTTTCGACGTTGTTCAGCCTATGGGTGTGGCTGTCGCAATTGAGTCGACTCATATGTGCATGGCCATGCGAGGAGTTGAGAAAATAGGCCCATCGACTACGACGACCTGCTTTCTTGGAGAGTTTGAGAAAGATGGGGATGCCAGAGAAGGGTTTTGGAGGGCCCTAGGCAAATAGTAACAATTAAATTGACTTCTTAACAACAAGATCAAATCGCCTCAGAGATAAAATAGCGCTACAAGACCAGGCTCATATTCCTCGTGTCTGGTCTGGCATCTGCTTAGCTTAGTAGTTGGTGCTTGCACCAGCAGCAGGGGAGATGGAACTCTGTACTGATAAGTCGCAGAGATTCGGTTTAAGGGAAGGATCTTGCAACGTTGCATGAAGACTACGCTCGGGTTTCTCAAAGACATAAACAGCAGCGTCAATATCGACGTTGCTGCTCTCATGCCCTATTGATGGCCTAGTCGTCGGATCTATCTTGTCGTTCTATACTGGTGAAGAGACAGTACGTATATATTTGCTTGATAGGTAGAAAATAGGTGGGCTGTTTTCAGCGGGCAAGGCAAAGGCGCTTTCTCAAGCGTCAGGTTCGTGCCGTGCCGTGCCGTGCAGGGATTGTCAATGGTCGCGGGTACGAATAAGAGGCTGGCCAGCCCGTGGCTGGCGCGTATTTAATTGCCAGTTGATATTATGTCTCAGATGTATTGCATTTTCTGTCCATATACGACTCCTATTTGCGCCGCCTTCTCCGCTCTCATGCAGAAAGAGTTCAACGCAGCTCAGCTCAGCCGACCTTGACCAGCCTTCCCCTCTTCCCGGGCGCTTACGGTGTCGAGGAAAGTCAAAACTGCCAAGCGTTTTTCCCTTGAATTCAAATCTTCAAAGTACATTCTCTTCTAAAAATCATCACGGTGCCATGGAAACTCCTCGAGGGGGTTGCCCAAAATGTGGCCTGCCAGAGATCTGGCTTTGGGGTCAGAGTGAGTCCGGAAGCTTCACCGTCGATATACGACACGCGCTAACTAACAGGACCCAAAGACGGTGCACGACGCCAAATTCGACAGCCATTATCGGCACTCGATTTAGAACAACATGCTGAATGCTTTGCACTTGTGTATGTGAGCTGAAAGAGTGGTGCACAGAAGCCCAGTTAACCGCTTGAAAGGTTTGTGGAGGCAAACAACATCTCTAAATGCGAGGTCTGCAAATCGGAGCTGGCCAACAGGTTCTCCGTCCCGACGTTTTGGTGGGAAGAGTACTGCAAGTCGCACAATGGTTATTTTGGCTCGCAAGATATCATGACTGATGGGAACACCAATGCGGGCCTTAGTGAGTCGCACAAGTTGTAACGAAAACAAAGCTGAATCAGGCTAACTGCAGAAAGTGACCTGGGCACGCTTCCTTGTCAAGTTTGTAAAATCGGAGAATAAGTACTCATGGACGAAATTAAACATCATGACCCACGCTCGCACCACAAATAACCAAATAATGCTGGTTTTTGACGCTTACCCCGAGACCCAAACCATGCTTCTCGACTCTCTCATGACCTCGCAGCGAAACGACGAAACGAGAGATCCATTCTGGATTTACTATCGAATTTTGAATGGCGTTATTGCTCTCCATGATAAATCTATTTGGGACTTGAGGGATCAAGTCCGGGATATTGAGCGTTCATACCCCAACAAAAGTCCTAGTGACGAGTCGATCGGTAAGGGGGTAGGCGAGCGGTCAAAACCAAACTATCGTGTACTACACGATCTTGCTAGACACGCTATTCACATTGCGGAAACCACCTCAGTCACGGTCAATGTGATCAAAGGAATTCATGCTGCGCATAGAGAGTATTTGAGCAGTCAATCTACAGAAGGGCTTGCACATCTCCGTGCAAAGAGCATCCAGAAGCGTGTCCAGGATCAGCTCCTGCTGTACGACCAGCTTGCAGTTGGCCTTCAAAACAGGGCAGAAGCAGTCAAAGACAGGTTACACAACGAGATTCAACTTTCATTCAACACTGTTACTCAAGAAGACGCGGCTACCACGATTCAAATCAGTCTCATTGCCCAGACCGATAGCAGAGTCATGAGGATGATTGCGTACCTTACCCTGGCATTTTTGCCAGCGACATTTGTTTCGGCGATTTTCAGCACATCTTTCTTCAATTTCAACCCCGAGCATCAGAAATATAGTGTTTCCAAGATGTTTTGGGTTTACTGGGTGTTTGCGGCACTAGTGACAGTGGGCATGTTTTACATGTTTCGCCGCTGGGGGCCGTCCCAGTCAAGTACAGCAGTCACTAGATAATACTACTAGATTTATACAGAACCACGAGTGTGCTGAACTTTACTGAATTTAACGTGACCTGTTTTTCTATTCAGCTTCTTGTCGACCTACTCCGTTGTTACAGGCTGCACTATTTACTGTATTGCTCTTTCTGTACATGTGCCCGCACCGCTTGTAGCATAGTAGCATGGGTCATCAATGCTCGACCACGGAAATACGTTGGTGCAGCGCGGACACAAACACTTGATAAAGATTCATAATGCAGGAGCTCTTGAGAAACGAATATTTTGGTAATGAAGGAAAAGATGGGGAAAAAAAAAAGCTAATGTAATTATTTCTTCTCTGGCCTTAAGAGTTCCGCTTCCACGGCCGGTGAATTCGAATCAGAGCCTCAAGAGGCAATGAATGCTGCATGCAACAATTAGACAAGCAAAACCCGGCACACCTTCAAAATCTTGTTTTTTACTCAATGCTTGAGCACCTATATATTTACTTTAGATTCTCTCCTCTGTACGGTGACATAAACGCAACCCGTCCACTTCATACGCAAAAGCCGCCAGCACCAGCCACATGGCTGACCTGTAAGCAGATAGCCCCGCTTTCAGTGGCTTGCGTGCCTACCACTTCAACAGGATGACGAGAAGGTCGCGACATCATCGATCGCAAGCTTCTTCTGGCTCTTCTGGCCTCACATCGGCACCTTTTCATGCAGATCGCGACTTGCGGCTCTCCCGGATCAACTTGATTCTTGTCAAACCAACCCTGTGCTCGTCTGCTGGTACAATCTCAGGTGCCCTTCCTTGAGCACCAGCCGCTCGCTGTATCCTGCGACACAACCTTCGACTTTGGCTCCCCGGAGATTCGGCAGGCAAGCGGCCCTTTCCCGTATCGCACCTAACAATGTCCCTCTTTGGAACATCGCCTATCGAGGAAAACGCTCCCTCGACGCCTAACCGATCACGCGGCAGGGGGGGGGCAACCCTCTTCGACAACGACACCATCCCATCGCTTGGCAGTGGCGGCCTGTTCGTCAATGATGAGCACCATGGCACGGGAGGCCATGGTAATGATACTGACTCGCCATGGGATATGCCCACACCGCGCAAACATCACAGTCGTTCCGAGCTGATCCGCAATCTACTGCCGGCGTCGGACGTGCCCGAAAGCTATATAACGACGTTTGACGCTATTCTTCGCCAACATGGCGACGCGGCCGGTAGAGTCACAGCTGCCGGCATCGCCGACGTCTTTGCCACGGCACGTATTGATGCCGATGCCCAGGCGAGCATCATGGCCTTGCTTGCGGCCGGCGGGAATGCCTCGGATCTGACGCTCGGTCGCGGCGAGTTCAATGTCCTACTCGCGCTTGCGGGCCTGGCGCAGGAAGGCGACATCATAAGCCTTGACGGGGTCGACGAGCGTCGAACAAGTAAGTCGTTTGCTACTTTCCTGGTTTTTCTCTTCAATCATTGCTTCTATTTGCGATTCTTTACCTTTTCCTTCCTCTGCCGCTCTACAATTGCATACTTGACTCGGCTCCGTACCTACCTACCCTTGCAATACCCCCAGCCCGCACCCCAGTGGACCACATCGAAGTCTAATGTCCAATTTCGCCAGACCTTCCCCGGCCCAAACTGGCCGGCCTGACCGCCGAACCTGTCCTACCACCCATCGCCGAGCTCGCCGCAAAGCCTCCCCAGACGCCTGTTGCCACTGTCGCCATCAACGAAGCTCCCAAGATTCCTGAGCAGCACCAGGCAGTCCTCCGGCCCACCATGGACGATCCGGAAGACGACCCATGGAACACCCCCGACATGCACAAGGGCCACGCCCACACGAGGCAGAATGGCACAGGCGGTGCTGTATCCAATGGTCACTCGGGTTTCGGGACTTCGCCCGCGGCTCTGCCGGCGCCTCAAACTCCATCCGAATCCTACTCCGCTCCGACTCGCAACAACACAAATTCAGGACTCCGACCAAGCAGCGGAATAGCCGGTCCGGATGGCTGGGGCTCTGGCTTTTATGCTGATCAGCAAACGCCAACCGCCGGAGTCAGCAGCTCTAACCCATTCGGCAGTGACGGCGCAGGTCGTGCATCAGCCGCGCCTGGTTCTGTACCGCCTCTGCCGGAGCCTCGCCGCACCACCATCGCTCGGGCCGGAAGCACCGTCGAGGAGAATGTCATAGTCACCTTGATGCCGGGCAAAGAGGGCGTCTTCATGTTCCAACACCACAACTACGAGGTCACCAGCCAAAGACGAGGAAGCAAAGTCATCCGCAGATACAGTGACTTTGTCTGGCTGCTCGACTGTCTGCACAAGCGCTATCCTTTTCGCGTACTTCCTCTGCTGCCACCAAAGAGAGTTGCTGTCAACGGCAACCATTTCTCCAACGATGGCTCATTCATCGAGAAGCGAAGAAGAGGTCTAAGCCGTTTCATCAATGCCCTCGTTAGGCATCCTGTCCTCAGCCAGGAACAGCTTGTCGTCATGTTTCTGACTGTCCCGACTGAGCTCGCTGTTTGGCGCAAACAAGCCACAATTTCTGTCCAGGACGAGTTCACCGACAAGCCATTACCCCCAGGTCTCGAAGATTCTCTCCCGCCTGCTCTCGAGGACCTTTTCTTGAAGACGAGGTCTGGTGTAGTTCGCTCGGCCGAACTCTATATCAATGTGTGCAACATTATGGATCGTCTAGTGAAGCGCACCGAAGGCGTCGCTGCCGACCACGCTCGTGTGGCCATGTCGCTCGCGTCTCTTACCGAAACATCTGCCGATACATATGCTACTGACACCAACGAAGTGCCACTGCTGAATGACGGACTCACTGCCATGAGCAGACATTTGCGCACATGTCAGACGCTGCTCGAGGACGAGAGCAAGGGCTGGGATGAAGGCGTTCTTGAGGATCTGAAGCGTCAGCGTGACGCCCTCGTCAGCGTACGGGAGTTGTTCGAACGTCGCGACAGGCTGGACAAGGATAACATACCCAATTTGGAACGCCGTATCCAAGCCAACGAAACCAAGCTGGCGACTCTGCGTGGGAAGCCCGAAGGCGCTGTCAAGCCCGGTGAGATTGATCGGGTTGCTGAGAACATCATCAAGGTATGTTGTGGTATTGCCAACCTTGTCAGCCGCTCGCCTGCTAACGATTCATGTAGGACAAAGAATCCATCGTCCAGCAGCATAACCGATCCATCTTTGTCAAGGAGTCTATTCGTGACGAGCTTATCACTTTTCAGCAAACGCAGTACCACGTCAGCCGATGGAACCAGGACTGGGCAGGGGAGCGTGTCAAGTATGCCGAGATGCTGGCTGACAACTGGCGGCGGCTACTGGACCAGCTCGAAGGCATGCCTCTGGGCTACTAATAGCGCCGAGGGCGCGCAACGGTCAGGTATCTCACACATATACACGATTGTCACTGTACTTTTGTATTCAATTATGCACTGTGTTTTTTTTTTCTAGCCTGCTTTTGAAATGCTGTCACCATCAATAGCGAGCAAATAATAGCCCCGGACTTGGCTTACCGCCGTAACTCGTCTGCGCCTGTGTCTGCGGCAGCCGGCCTGCTCCAATCTCGTAGTTCATGTTTGTCAATCCACGTTGAATCTGTACTAGGCACACTTTATGCATTCACCATCCATCCGTCACTGCACCATGGCTGGCGTCGCCCACTAAGCGCGCATACTTGGCCAGGGTTCCCCTCTTGACCCTCGGCTCCGGTGGCGTCCACCTCGACCGCCTCGCATCTATCGCCTCGTCCGAAACGGCAACATCAATACGATTGGTCTCGGCATCAATTGTCATCTCGTCGCCGTTTTCAACCAGCGCAATCGGTCCGCCAACGGCTGCTTCAGGGACCACATGTCCCACGATGAAACCATGAGATGCACCACTATAACGCCCATCCGTAACGAGCGCCACATTCGTCAGTCCCGCACCCATAATGGCCGCTGAGGCGCGCAACTGCTCGGGCATGCCAGGACCGCCCTTGGGGCCCTCGTAGCGCACCACGATGACGAGATTGCCGTCTTCGGCCTTGATTTCGCCAAGGCTCAGCGCCGTGTTGAGATCGCGCTCGCAATCGTAGACGCGGGCGCGGCCGGTGAAGCGCAGGCCTTCCTTGCCAGTGATCTTGGCGACGGCGCCGCCCGGGGCAAAGTTACCGCGGAGGATGCGGATGTGGCCACTGGGCTTGATGGGGTCGTCGATAGGGCGGATGATTTTCTGGTTGGGGTCAAGCGACGGCCAGTCAGCCACATTCTCGGCGAGCGTCTTGCCTGTGACGGTCATGACGGTCCCGTCAATGACACGGCTGGCAATGAGCATCTTGAGCACAGACGGCGTACCGCCAACCTTGTACAAGTCCTCCATCAGATACCGGCCGCTAGGAGCAAGGTCCGCTAGGTAAGGCGTGCGGTCGCTCGCGCGCTGGACATCATCAATGGAGAGGGGCACGCCAGCCGTGTTAGCCATGGCGAGGAAGTGCAGGACGCCGTTGGTGGAGCCACCGAGGATCATGGTTAGAACGAGCGCATTCTCAAACGCAGCGCGGCTCAAGAGGTCGCGCGGACGAATGTCCTTGGCCATGGTGGTCTTGATGACCTCGGCGGCGCGCTCGCACTCACGCGACTTTTCCGGCGACAGTGCCGGATACGACGATGAACCCGGCAAGGTGAGGCCCATGGCCTCAATAGCCGTGGCCATGGTATTAGCAGTGTACATGCCGCCGCAGGCGCCGGCACCGGGGCACGCGTGGTGCTCCAGATCGGACAGCACATCGCCGCTCTCGCGGCCGGGCTTGCCGGGATCGGTCTTGGCGTGCAGGCGCCCATACGTATAGGCACCCGCGGCCTCGTAGCAGGTGGAGATGTTGATGTCCTTCTCGAGGAGGTTGGAGTGGCCCTTGCCAATGGTGCCGCCGTAAATCATGATGAAGGGCCTGTTGTGGCGTGCAGCGGCCATGATGACGCCGGGCATATTCTTGTCGCAGCCAGGGATGGATATGTTGGCGTCGTGGTGCTGCGCGCAGGTAACAGATTCGATGGAGTCGGCAATGATTTCACGCGACTGCAAAGAGAATCGCATGCCTGTTCATGTCAGCGACAGTAACATTTTCGAAATGATCGACGCAGTCGCCTACCGTCGCCCCCCATGGTAATGGCATCCGACACGCCAATGGTATTGAACTGCCAGCCCAGCATGCCTTGTTTCTCGACGGCGCGCTTCACAATCTGGCCGAAATCGAGTACTATTCAGACTTTAGCATCTTCACCACATCTACAATCGTACCGTACCGCACGTACAGTGTGTGCTAACAAATACCGTTAGCGCACCAACTTTTCGCCTTTCAAATCCAAGAAAGGTACTTACTTGCACGGGTTGCCCTGCCACCAGACTGTCGCGATGCCAACCTGCGGCGCATTCTTCATCGTCTGCTCGTCGGGAACACCTGCGCCGTACAGCATGGCCTGCGCGCCGGGAAAGTCGTGCTCTCGCGTGATGCCCGCGGACCAGCGATTGAGCGCGCCACCAGACGGCAAGCAGTTGAACTGGATAAAGTCATTGGAAGACTTGGGATCCCTTTCGGGGACCGGAGCCTTGATTTCAGACATTTGCCACTTTGTACATTCGCTGGACCGCGTATCGCAAAAAAACCCAAGTTCTGGAGTGGTAAATCAGCTTGGCTAACTAGCTGATGCGTGGTAGGTATACCGCTATCATTCCGGAGCTTAAAAGACCTCTGAACCGCAGACACCTGGTCAAGATGAAGTGAAAAAGGAGTGTCCCTGTCACCGTCGCGTCAGAATATGGGTACAACGAAAAGAAAAAGACCGCCCTCTTGTCTGGATTTATAGTTTTCCCCCACGGACAAGCTCCCCGCACTCGAATTACAGCCATCTCGAGCTGGACGCTATGCAACCACTAACTAACTAAAGACACTCTCCACTAAATTTTATGGCGGCCCATCATTTCGTCAGCTCCAATATCGGCCATGTGAGTGGCGGAAAGACAAATTCGCTCTAATTGTTGCCGAAGTTCGCATCTTGGGAGCTGCATCCTTGCTGCCGGCAGCATCGTCCCCACAACGCCACCAGTTCAGCAGCGGTCTTCTGTCCGACCTTTTCTTTTCAACTCAAGAATGCGCCATCATACATTTATGCACTGATAATCTAACGGTTTTTTCTTATCCGTCATTGAAGCGTAGGTTCGGGTCATGTGGGCACTGCCCGTCTGATTGGGCCCTCGTCGCACCATTCTGGAGACGCTGGTCTCGAATATGGTCACACAACAGCCACTCTATTGACTTTATGGTAGAATCAATCGTTTTATAAGCTAGCCATTATTACTTGGTCATAGAATTTCAAGGCATTTTCAGGTACCTCGCAGTGTATGCTGACCGGGGAAAGTCAATTTTTATTCACCTCGAATCTCATCGTTCGTACTGGCTGATTCATCAGCTAATCATCAAATACATCATGTACCATGCGCCTTGCCAACAATACTCGCTCTATACCCAGAAGCAATAACCCAATATCAGCCCTAATGACAGTCACGGCTCATTGCGCAGACGCAACTCTTAATCACACCGACAAATGAAACGCATAAAAGGATGGTGACTCGGTTGCAGTAGACTATTTGCCTAGTCGGCAGAGATGAGAGACGATATTCTAGTCTTATCACGCGAAGCCATGGCGTGGCCTGGGCCCATCTTGGGCTCCTCCTTGGGGCTGGCTGGCGGACCATATACCGGGCTGCAGCAACGACCGCTCTTCCACGCCTTTTCGAGCGTGGCAGGGGCCAGAGAACAGCCATACTCTGTGGCAACAAGATCCCAAAACTTGTCGCGGTGGGCAGCGTAGACGGAATGAAGGCGATTGAGGTCCACGTGGGCAGGTGAGTGTATAGAAGTTGACGGCAGGGGAAGGCTGTGGTCCAGACGGTGCGACGACGGCGCAGTGGGCAGCGAGTTCTCGCGACGAAACGAGACGGGGGGCATCTGCGTGTGCGGATCAGGCAGGCATGGAGGGTACCCAAGAGGTGAGCTAGCACGCGAATGGATGCCCATCGAGGCCGGCTTGGGCAGAATGGTGGGTACGCGGGGCGAGCAGCCGTTGGCCATGATGCCGGGGAGCTGGACATCGTTGATCTGCGGAGGCGGCGTCATGGCGAAGCGTCCGTCAATGTGGCGTGCAGGCGAGATGGATCGTGAGATGCGATCGTAGTTGGGACTTGGCGTCAGGCTGGGCATGACGGGAGACTGATCGGATCCAGAAGAGCTCGAGGCGGCGCGCTTGCGGCGGCTGCTCCCGTGCGAAAGCTGATGGTAGTGCAGGCGGCAGGCCAGCTCAGTCTTGTTGAGGTGAGCGGCAATGTGCTTGTACGGCATCTTTTGAAGGCGAGTGCGCAGCAGATAGGCCTCCTGGTAGCGTGTTAGTCAAGGGATCTTGGTGGCAGTAGTACTTGGTATGTCACTTGCCTCGTCCTCTCTCCAAGCACGGCCACCGCCGGTCATGGAATTCTTCTTGTTCCGTGCATGGAGCGGGACCTCGACGCTGTGGGGGGAAATAGTTTGTGTGCGAGACATGTCTCTAGATGGTAGATGTGAATGAAGAGTTGTGGTTTTGTATACGAGCGTCGCTGCAATGATAAGAGACTGGCAACCAGGCCAAGTTTCGCTCCGATTAAATTGTCGCCCTGGTAGATACCGGTACTGTTGTAGCCGACTAGAGTTGATTCCTACTGGAATAGAATGATTGTGCCTCGAGCAAGAGCCTCGTCTGCCGAAAAGAGAGTGAGTTGTTGAGAATTAGTTCCCTATGGCTGGGATTGCTTTAAAAAGTTGCGTATTCAGAAAACGAATGTCTGATGGCCAAGCCAGTTGGTCAACAAGAAAAGAGTGTGAGAAATGAATAAGATTCAAAATCGTAAAAAGAAGGATAGGCACGTAGGCACTTTCAAGGAAGGACTGGTGATACGCAACTGATAAAGCAAAAGAAAAAACAACTGTTTGGCAAGACCACGATGGGTGTGTGTTATAAGAGCGCTTCGATATAGGCTCAAGGGAAATAAAGACCAGAGAACGAGAAAGAAGCCAACAAAGCAGTGTCCGGGCAAGACGATGATGATATAATGACAAAAGGGACCGTGGATCCTAAGCAGGCATATAATAATGCTATATGCATGCAGAAACAGCTTGGCGGGTTGTGATGTTTGGAGGGGCCAAGACCCTGCCAGTTTGCTGCATGCATCAAGGGGACCCCCCCCCCCCCTGGTCGACTATGAGATCTAGCCTTGTTACAGGCTGGCCTGGCGGAGCGGGACCATGATATGCTACCTTCTTTTGACATTGACAGGTAACCAGTTAGAGGCAAAGAACAAATCGGTCTGGTCTTTGGTATTCTCCAACTTTTTAAAACCCTTGTTTACCGAAGTTGTGTCTTGGTTCCTGGTGAAAACAGACTACGGCCGGGGCCAGTCGGCGCCGAGTTTGAGGTTTTTGGCGGTGGCCGGCCGGTGACATTTCCACCCGCAATAATACCAAATGACGCGCTGCTTGCCCTTGCCCCTCCCACGCTTTTTTTTTTTTTTTTGGCACCCGGGAAATATTGCATAATGCTGAAAGGTCATGAGCATATTCCGTCTCGTTTCAATTATGCAAGATTTGCCACATGCAGGCACCAGCGAGTTGGAAAAAAAAAAAAAAGGAAGCCCGCGTGCCCGCCTACCCCGCCACCGCCCACAGAGGATACTCGCCTGTTGGCCACTAACTTGGCTTCTGGGTTGGAAGTGCAGAAGCTGTTTGCTGTGGCAATTCGGCATTGCATCAAATAGGTAATATTAACAATGTGGACTGTCGCCGGCTATCCAGACGACGTAATGAACCCGTCGAGATTAGCTCGATGCGGTACGCCTCAACTGCGTGGTAGCAACGTCCCACCGCTGACCAGTGTGTGCAATTGATTAGCATATGGAGTACGAGGTGATGCAGGCAAAACCTGTAGATTGGGTGTGTATAGCAACATGTGTACGGTCAGTCTTTACGAATAACTAGCAAATATTTTCTACGTACAGATTAGACTAGCTCCGGCTGTCACAATACCATAGAGGTCTTCTTGGCGTCTGATCTACCTCTATTCACAACAATGGAGGAGGCTGAAGCTAGCGTGGCAGATGAACCTCGTTTTGAATCCACCAAAGCAAGTTTGGCGTTTCGGCCATCGGTCGAGTAGCGTCGTCGGTGTCGCTGTCGCTGTCGGTGTCAAGGGGCGGGGGGTCGACGCCAAACTCTCAGCATCACAACATGGTAATAAAGGGAGCGAAACTCGTTCGTGCCTCGTTGTGATATGCTGGCTAGGATTGAGCGCGACCGACACAGGGCGTGCTATGGTCGATACTTTCCCAGTAGCATTAAATAACTAGTGGGTGTGCATTTGTTTAGTTTGATGATGGCCAATGTCGAAACCAGTTGAGGCTGATCTGTTCTGTGGCCCTGTGCCCCGCGATGGCGAGCTGATGACAAAGGGTACGGAGTATGTATGAGAAGATACTGGTTTTTGTCTCTCTTGACTCGCTTTTGACCGCTCTTGCCAATTTTCCTTGATCAAGTGACAAGTCAAAGATACGATCCAGGCAAAAGCCCAATCTGGCCGCCAGATGGAAACAAGCCACCAGTCTGCGTCTCATGAGTTCTAGTCCACCAGACGCATCAGCTTTGCCGCATATATTCCCAATTTAACTAGCTTCTTGTTGCATTCTCTCCAAAGTCGCTTTTTGTTTGCTTTTTTGTCAATGTAGGACATGAAACCCATGCCTGGCGAAACTCGGGGGCGGCGATGCCTGCGCCACGCAGAGAGGGTACAGTGCAGGGATGTTGTCGAGGTTGAAACAGTGCTAAGGCAGCCTGCACATCTCCCCTCACAACCTCAGTATCAGCTGGATCTTGACTAAACAGTTGGACCAGTGGGCAACAGTACCTATTCTTACTGTACACCCCCCGTGTCAAGTTCAAATGAAAGGTTGCGGTGGCCATGCGCATGCATGAAATCTGCACCTCGTTTTCCCTTCAGAGCCAGGAAGATGAGTAGTGACGGACCCAACGATGAATCCAGAGACTCGTGGCTGTGTCCGATAATTCATCCGTTGACAGAAATTTTGGAGCAGAAATCACAGAGGAAAATATGCCCGGGGACAAGGTCAATGTTCCACACCTTGGCTGTCGGTGGCAACGTCGTATTTGCAATGTTGAGACGAAACAGCTTTTTGCATAGGGCTTTCTGGCAGAACTTTGCATTCCATGTTCGCATTGCTGGCACCGCTCCCGCTCCTTGCAGCTTGGCTCATTAATTTCCGTCGTTTCAAGCACTAGGCGTTTACGGCGCATCATTGCGCTAGACGATGCGATATATTAAATTAGGGTCGTTGGTTAGATTAAGCTGGCAGATGTGCATTATTATCTCTTTGGCAGTGGAGGAGGAGCTCGGATATGAAAGATATCTGGCAAGCCTCATGACGCAGGTACAGCCTACAGGCAAGCGACATCTAAAGAGCATCATATTACTTACCCAGCCAATTACAAGTTTTTAGTCATCCGGTCAACAGTGTCAGTCTCATGATAGCAATGGCGGAGAAATTGTGCATGAGCTTGTTTTGCGGAGCTGAGAGGAACCAGACGACGTCAAGCAACAAGGGGTCGAAAGGCATACACGGAAGCGACTTGTGCCGATCGAGGTTCTGTATCGAGTCCTGTTTTGGTGTTTTGTGATCCGCCAGGGGGTCATCCGAGCAGCACGAGCAGTGTGACGTACAGCCCAGGGCAATGCACAGGTACAGGCAGTGTAGCCGCAGCATGTGGAAATCGTTCGTTTGGCATAGAGGGTAGACAGCAAGGATGGCGTTTCAAGCCGTTTGAGCAACGTTTGGGCCATGTTGCGGTGTGAAGCGGTGGTATAAAGGCTGTCAATGTTTGACGAGGCGGTTTTGGTGGTGCATGGAATGAAAATCGTCGAGCCTCGAGTTGCAGGCGTTGAAGTATCGGGCAAGGAAGCTGGATGGTTCCAGGCGTTGGCATGGCAAAACATACAATAGCGTTCATCAGGCGTCCCCTTTGTGCAGCGGCTACCCTGCAGCACCTTGACAGGTTTTACTTTCTACGCCAGTGGGCGCCCAATAATTGTTGGGGCTTTGATTTACCCTGAGATGGGATATATTGACTCAGTAAATGCAACTTCAAAGCAAGTTTACACCTTTTTTTTTTTTTTCTTTTTTTTTTTGATGCTGTGGGTGGATGCTCGGCAATCGTATTAGCAGTCGACCAAATCTGTAACCCTTTGTAGCAGCGTGGCGTGAGCTAAGACTGGACGAGGAGATGGAGGCGATATTAGCTTTCACAAATAAAAGTCTAGACAAACTGATGTGATTAAAGTCGAATTGACAAACATGAGTCACATCGTACGGTGCGTCCAATGCCTTGAGAAAAGGCTGAACCAGCACCAATAGTGACATATTATTATTAGCAGTCACATTTACTACGAGTATACAAAGGGAAAACCTACGATAATTGACACCAGAAGAATTTTTCTTTCCCATAAAGCACAGTGTTTGTGCTGAAAAACTGCCTGAAAAGTCCTACTAGCCATATCTTGTCTAAGAGGTGACCTTATCCCAAAATTGGTTATTGCTGCAGCTGGACTGAACGCTTGCCCTATTTCTAGTAGAAAGTATGGGCGAGCCCCTGGTGCCATACAACACAGAGATCGAGCATACCGCACAAATCTAGTTTGGAGGGTATTCCTGAATGGCGTCGGTCTGGGCGGTGCCGCCATCGCTGCTCCAGGCGGCCCTGGCTGTTGCAACCGCAGAGGTCGCACTTGAAGAGATTGAGTAGATTGTATCCACGACAATGAGCGTGACGGCGCGGATAGAAACGATTGGGGACCTCGTTTTGAGATTTGAACGCTGAGGAGTCTGGTAGGAGTGTGCATTGGACAGTGCCTATCCTCGCAATACTTGTCAGCGGTAGTTTGAGAGGGTGCAGAGAGTATATGGGTATGCGTTGAGGGTGACGCCTTGTGATTTTATAATAATCCAAGAAGAGGATTCGGTTCATAGAGATGTTTACCGCCTATGATAACCGGTCTTTACATATGGAATGCACACTTCGGAAACATTGCGAATCCTGATTTCAGACGATGCCGTTCGTCTTGGCGCTTGACAGCCTGCGCCGACTTCTGCGATGATCGAAGCAATATAAATGGGAGTGCAATGAAATGAAGAAACCATTCGATTATATAGCAATATATTGGTCCTCGAATTTCTATTTTCTGCCAGACTCCAGTTATAGACTGAATAGAATGCACCGGATGGCCGGTGCGCCGAGACTACATGGCAACCAGAGGATGCGCACTATTATTGTGACTCTCGCGCCCAAGGTGGAAATTTGGGGATGAGAGCGTCAATTCCCTTCAAAGGGATCTGAGTAGACTGCCACATGGACAATCTTGTTGTTTTGTACCTTGAGCGGGATATAATCTCGGAAGCATCCGACAGACTCAAGGTACACAGACATCAAGTAACTAGCGGACGCTTGTGAGATGGGTGGGGACGATCATGGCGAACCGTTGGGGTTCTGTTTGGCATGGTGTGTCAATCTCGGATTGCAAAGAAAAGTATCAGATACATGACAAGTCGACGAAGTTGGGCTGAGGACAAAGTGCCTGCAACAAGAGGTGCCTTTTGCAGATGAGGCAAAGATATCCGCGCATAGCGATCCGACTAGGCAAGTCGGGCATGAATCGAGATTTGGTAACGGATATGGCTTGCTGTTTCAGGGCGGAAATTGTTACAGCGTTGGTCGAGTTTTGTCAATAAGTATGGTGCGGACGCGGGCGAGACTACTGTACATATGAAGTGATAGTACGGATTAGACATGATGGCTAAAGTGGTCGCAGAAGTGGCAGCGAAATGACAGCGGAGTGAGTGGTAACAAGGTACAGGAATTCCGCGCCGCGATTCATGCTGTGTTCAACCTGGGAGGGATCAACGGCGTAGGCCATTGCGTTGGTGATAGGTACAGATGTGGATAGCTGGGTGTGGCTAGTTGGCTAGGTAGGGACCCTGAATTTCTTATTGGGGCGATTGGGTACGAATTAATCGATGTTGGGCTAGACTTGGTGATTGAGTCTGGGCACGTACATATTTAGACGTTGAAAATGGCGGTAGGCGAGACAAAGAGGAGAACAGTCGAGGCTGATGCGAAGCTAGAGTTGATGGCGGATGGTGTATTGATGAGAAGCGAGCCGACTGGGCTGAAGAGCCAGGGGAATTGAGGACAAAAGAAGAAGCTGTCATGGCCATTGGCAGGCCAGTCAGTCGTGGACTGTTGGATGATGGGATGATAGTGGCTGGTAGTGGCTGGTAGTGGTGGCGCTGGAACGAAAGTACCGAATACGGACATGGTACCGGCAGAGGGGGCCGATATGGTCTGAGCGCCGTTTTTGGTTGACGCAGAATCTTGTCATGAAGAAACACTGTGAAGATGGGGCGTGATATGCATGTGAGATACAGTGCAAAAACACAGTGTTTATATACGCCAGCCACGCAAGCCCCACCCTTGGTCGAGGGAGAGCACGAGTACCTTTGCAGTTCCCCCGACCTCTTGGGCTGTACCTCACCATCTCCCTTCTACCTCTTTTTCCGTTTCTGCTCGTCTCGGCTACGCCACGGCTGTCTCTCACCTTTTGTCCAAGTCCAGTGACCTTGCCAGCATCCAGGCTAGGCGGTAACCCCCCAAAAGCCTTGCCCAAGTGACTTGTGTTTCAAGTACCTCTTTTACTTCCTCCACCATCCCGCCCATCCTTGACTGTACTTTCAGTGCTTCTTCGGTTGCCTCCACCCGCTGCTGCCGGCGTCTTGACATCAGACCTATTCTGAGGTCCCGCTGAGTGCCTTGTATCCGCGACAGCAAACGAGTCGCAGGACGAGGAATATCAAGACCAAAACCAAAAAAAAAAAAAAAGAGAGGAAAACAGAGCTGCGTCGAGCACCGTGTTGTATCGCTCCCTACAAGGTATGCACATATCCAGTGCGCGCTTTTTTCCCTCCAGCCTTCAGTTCTTTGTCTCCTGCTCTCTCCTGTCTCCCCTTCCCGACTTGGCTGTGTTCGTGTCATGGTCGTGTCTGGCCACGCCCACGCCCCCAGCCACCTTTGCGGTGCCGCGCCACGCTTTCCTCTCGACCACTGCCTTCGCGCCTCCGGGCTAGAACCACCGTCACTGACACACACTGCAGTACATTTCCATTGCTCAAATTGGCACCCGATCAGCATCGGATCACACAAGCAACAGAGACTTGACCAAAAAGTGGAAAGCAGAGGGTTAGAAAGTCGACAGTACGTTGGCGCATTCGGCATCCCAAACTATTGCGCTGCGCTATCTCGCTATTCTCAGCCAAACAGCTTCCCTGCCTCCCGTTTTCGTCCCCTTGGCTGGCCGGCCTACCCCAATCCAAGCCCAAGCCCAAGCAAAAAGAAAGAAAAAAACCGCTACCATCACAAGTGCGCGGCAAAGGCTCCGCCACCACTACAAAGCCAATACTCGCCGCTCCTCAGTCAAAAAGAAAGCTTGCGGTTTCTACACAGTACCTAACAGCGCCCTCTTCTTGCTAGCCCTTGTCCTAGCGGCTCAAAGGCGCCCAAGTGTCCAAGAGCTCCTTTCCGGCTTTCCCCCAGCCACCAGCCGCCACGGCCCCGTCGCGCATCGCCACGCCTTGCCTAGCACCCTCGTCATCTCGCTTGGCTCTTGCTTTCTGACCAGAACCCGCCCACAAGTATCCTGCTGTACCGTGGCCCCGGCTTCCGTATCTCTTCCGGTTGTCACCCTTTACTCAACCATCTTTCTCATCACTACTCATATCATGTAAGTCTTTATTCTGCCTTTTGCAGACATTTATCCCTTCGCCCGGCCTGCCGACTTCTGCGCCGTTTGCTCCCTCCACGCGCTCCAACCCCTTGCTTCCATTTTCGTCGCGCGCGCGCGCGCCTTACGCCTTCAATCAAAAGCGCTCCCGCATCCCAACGACGCCAGGAACCATTGCGCACCAGCAAACTTCCTTCGGCCGGCCACATCTCTACTCGCTTCGTACGACTCTTTGCCGCGCCCTGATTGCACCGCTTTTGCTGCTATTGCCATTGCCTTCTCGACTCGACCACGACGGCCTGTCGCGCGCCCCCGCGCCTCAACAGGCTTGCGCGCCTGTCCTCCAGTCGCATTCTCAACTCGGTCGTCGCATCGCAGCAGCCTCGCGAAAAGGAACAAAAAGAGGCCTAAAACAGAGCGCAATTGCACCCTGCCGCATAGTGCACACCGTGCACACGGACCCTGGTGTTGCGTCTTGTGCAATCATCTTGTCTATCTGCTACAACCGCCCCGCCGAGCATCACGACGCACACGCGCCCTTACACTGCATTGCTTTGCCGTCCACCGCGCATCACCTTCCACTGCATCTGTGTCTGCCTCTGAGAACTCTCTGCTGACACGCCTCTCTGACAGCCGTCAATATGGAGCAGTGGCAAGTCGGCCCCGTGCCCGAGTATGTCTACTCAAACTCCACCCACCCGCCTAATACCATGCAGTAAGTTGCGCTTGTCCTTCCCCCAAGATTATCTTCCTTCGCCTTCCCGTCTACTGCGTATGCTTCCCTTGACCGGCCCCAGCCTGCTTGTTTCCCTTCGGCAAACATGCAGCTGTTGTCGTGCCCTTCTGCCCACTTGCTGTCCTACGCCAGCTCCACGCTGTCCGTATCACCGGAGTGCCTTGGACATGCGCCTCTAAGATGAGGGCTTGCCTATTTGTTGGGCCGGCCCAGGCACAGTCTCAGCCTTGATGATGGAATGCGGCCCTCTTTTGCCGTTACATATACATCTCGCTGCGCTTGTCATGTCTTGGGGCCGCGTCAAGTCTCTACCTTTTGTTTACACTCGAGCTAACCCCGGCCGCTTCGACAGCAACAACCCCTACCAGACCGCCGACATGGCCGCCAGGCGAAATGAGCGCATCGATTTCCCCTATCCTCCGCAGCCCGGCATGGCGCCGCATCCGCAGCAGCATCCGGCTCCCGGTCAGCCCCCGATGAACGTACCCCAACCCCAGCCGCCCTCGGGCCCAGGCTCCCAGCAGCAGACCCCGACTCCTACGCCGCAGCCCAGTCGCCCAAACAAACGCCGAGCTCCCAACACGGCGCCTTCGCCTGCTACCCCGGCCGCGGTCCCCGCCGTTACCCCAGGTCAGCCTCCTGTTCCAACGCCTCCCAATGCGCAGTCTGTTCCGCCCCCTGCCGCCCCGGCCCCCGTCGACGACAGCAACGCCACGCCTACACAACCGCCTGCCAAGAAGAGCAGGACCAACACACCTTGGACACCCGCAGAGGAGCAGCGTCTCAAGCAGATGCGCGATGCTGGGAATAGCTGGGCAGAGATTGCCAAGGTAAGTTGTGGTACTTGAGGCCTCATTTCTGCAATCCGCTCTTGCTAAAACGCCCCTAGACTTTCCCAACGAGAACAGAAGGCTCCGTAAAAAAGCATTGGTACAAGGTTTGTTTGTACCTCATTCCCGCCTCAAGGCGCATGACTAACGTTGACATGCCCAGGATATGCACTACGCCGAGTTTGCTGAAGATGAAAGCCAGGCGCTTCTCAACGCAATCAAAGACTACGAAAACAACAAGTGGAAGGTCATTGGCCAGAAGGTCGGCAAACCCGCCAAGGCCTGTGAGCAATACGCAAAGGAACATTTCCCCGACCTCTTTGCCAGCACCAAGCGGTAAGCTGCGCGATTGGTGGGGGCGGCGTGTTTCACATGCGAGCTGCGTGTATCCGTCATGTCTGGTCTGCTAGGCTGCGACCAATCTTGCACTACTTGACAATTTTCCTTTTTTTAACTAATACTTGTCGGTGATGAGCATTTCACTCTTCTCGATGAGGGCAGAACAGAATGACACCGAATTCTCTGCACGTCGTTTCTTGTTTTGTGGGACGAAGGGACTGGCTTCCAAGATTGGTTTCGTCCGCTCGTGCGGCAATATTTATTAATATCTAGTCCCGGGAGTCATTGTCTGTTTTGCCGATTTAGATTTGTGTGTTTCGGTGTTTCTTTGTACGACACGAACTGGACTTTGAACTGAGATGGGTGGTAATTCAGCAGTTGGCGGGTGAGCTGACTGCGGCGGGTATTCTTTCAATTTCATTTGTTGCCTGGAGGAGACTGACCATGGGTATAAAAGTAATGGCAACTGCTGTTGCTGTACAGGAGATTCGATACGTTTCGAAAGGTGCTAGTTGTCGACTGGACTGTTTGAGAAGGATGATACCTTTAGTTATACCCCAACACAATACCGAGCTTTTCTTTTTTCAATTCAATATAACCGATTTCAATCTTGTCTGATTGGATGAAAAGGAAATTGTCGAATTGCGTACCAAGATGGAAAGTGGATCGAGTAGGGAACAGCGCAAAGCGTGATGCTGTGAAAAAAGATGATGCATCTTGAGATACCAAGATAAATATACTATGAAGAACGATGATGTCTTTTACAATACCAAGATGAATATATTGTGGAAAACGATGTATTTTACAGTACCAAAATGAACAAGAGCGACAACGTTGCGCAAAGCTGGCTCGTGGCGTCGTCAGTCGGCCCCACAGCCGCCGTTTTCGCCGCGCGGGGACTACTAAAATTTGGCCGTCTTCTCCACAGCCCGCCACCATATTTCGCCGAATTCCCAGTCGACATAACTCGCAGGTTTCCCCCTTTCTTTCTATTCGTGTGCTTGCATCTTTTTGCCGAGCGTCGAATTTACTTGTTCAATTCCTCTCTTAACGGGGACAACGTTTGTTTTTTGTGCAACCTCGATCGCGTTGTGCGACCGGGCGCCCGTCTTTCGCCGACTGGGCATAAGTGAATTTGGGCTTCTCTTGGAGCACCTTGGCAAATACCGCCCAAAAGCCAAAGAAAGAAGAACAATTCAGAAAGAAAAAAAAAAGGGGAAAAGAAAAACGGCAAGAGCAGAGTGCAAATGTCGTCACCTGCTACAATAGGTACAGCGACGCGGCAATACCGATGCCAGAAACGTCAAAAACCATGCGACCACTGTCGCGAGCGCAAGCTCAAATGCCAGATTGACGGCGGCAGCACCAACACCAACCGCAGTAGTGGCGGCCGGCCGCCCTGTCAGCGCTGCGCACGGAGCAATATCCCCTGCACTTATGTCGGCCGGCCGCGCCGAAGGACATCAGCCATGCCGGCGGCCGCTGCTGCTGCTGCTGCTGCTGCTGTTCTTGTCCCCGATGCGCCGGCCGCGCCCACCACCAGCACCGCGGCAGAGGCCGCCGCTGCCAAGCTCGAGTCCTCGTCCGCCCTGTCGCACGCAAGCCTACATGACGGCATGGCGGCGTCCGCGCCGCTCGGATACCGCGACATGGACGCGGGCACCCTCCCGGCGTCGGCGTCGGCGGCCCCGGCCCTCAACACGCCGACGTCGTCGTCGTATCACGCCAGCAGCAGCGGCCGCGTGTCGACGCAGCTGAGCCAGAGCATGGACGGCATCGATGGGCACAGTATCATGCTGCTTGGCGCGTCGTCCGAGTCGGATCCGTGGCTGCTCAGGCACTGCCATTTCGATCAGCTGGGTTTGCGGTCGGTGCACAAGATGTACTTTCGCAACGCGGGGGGCGTGCCAACCACGGACAAGATTCCGATTCACTTTATTGTTAGCGACAACAAGTACCTCGACCATCCACTCCTCCCCATGTATCACAGTATTGGAGGGGATGCACGGCTTCAGTTGAATCAGCTAGTGCAGCCCATGTATGGCGTTCGACTTATAAGTTTGCAAGTGTCCCCACGTCCTCGACGGCAGCCCTCCAACTAACATGTATAGATTCCGCAAGCATGTATATCCAACCCTCCCGGTTATTCCCAATGCATACATGGACATACCCCTTACCACCGGTGCCACGTCCCCCGTCATGAGCACCGCTTTTGACTCCATCCCTACAGCCGTGCTTGCCGCCATGTACGGCCTTGCCATGCCCTTTGCCCTCAACGACGAGCTGCTCGCCGTCGTCAACGCCTTTGAAACACCGCCTCTACTTCAGCTCTGGACGCTCGTTCACGCACTCATCCAGGCCGACATCCACCGCCCTTCACTCTCTACAGTGCAGGCTGCCCTCCTCTTCCTGCACAAGGACAGCAACAGTCACACGACATCCAGCAGCAGCAGCGGCGGCAACGACCTATCCAGCTCAGCCTTTTTATGGTCCTTTATCGGCAGCACCGTCGGCATGGCGCACAGTCTGGGTCTGCAGATTGAGTGCCAAATGTTTGGCATCCCCAACGCGGACAAGCGCCTGCGCCGCCGTCTGTGGTGGGCACTGTATATTGAGGAAAAGTGGCAGAGCCTGCTCATGGGCCGGCCGCCATATATCCGCGCGGATGAGTGGGATGTCGGCGAGCTGATTGATAGGGATTTCGAGATGAAGACGACGTCGTCGTATTTTGACGAGGCGGCCGCGGTAGTCGGACGGACATTTCTGCCGTTTCGCGACATGGCACGGCTGGCCGTCATAGTCGCCGATGTGCAAGAGAAATTATAGTGAGCCAGCCTCCTCCCGTCCTTCAAGTATCTCACGCAAAGTATCTAATCAAGTAATACAGCTCACTTCGGGCTTGCCAAAAGCTCGCCGAAGATCTCGCACTGAGCATATCCACTGCGAAGCCTTTATTTGATCGCCTCAACGATTGGCGATCCTCCATCAACGCCCCCGAACCCTTTTACGACAACATTGCCAGCACCAGCCCGTACCCGACGACCATGTATTTTGCCTACCTTACCATTGTCACATATGTATGGCGCGCGTTGCTACGGCCTACCGTGCGCTCATCGCCGCCGCCGAGGATCATTGACGTGGAGGAAGAGGCGCCGTTACAGGACGCGGGCGGGTTCTTTTTTGAGGAGCTGAGCTGGGATTTCTCCGACTTGCCAGAGATTGAGCTGCACTTGGAGGAGGACATCCACGCCCATGGAGAGGCCAGTGCTACGATTAAAGAGCTGCACCAAGCGGCGCAAGCCTATGGTGGGACTGTGGCGACGTTTACTTCGCGGTTGACGTCGCGCCACTTTGACGAATTTTGGTACTCGTGTAAGTCAGACTATTTTTGTCATTCTTGGTTGTGTTCTGTTCTTTTTTTCTTGGCACATTCCGATATTGAGATGATACTAATCGTACCTATGGGTAATTAGGGTCCCGGATTGGCTTTGCCGTTATATCCAACTTTCTAACCGTGCTACTCGTCCAAGCACCAACCGCCGAAAACACACCGCGAGCCAAATGGATGCTCGAGAGCTGGCGCCAGACGCTGCGCTATCAAAGCAAGGCCTTTCCCATATTGCGTCTGGCCATGGCTCGGCTGAATGCCTTTTACTGGGGTGGATTGGCCGAGACGTTTTGTCTACCGCCCCATGTCCAAGAAGTTGTAACATAGTAACTAACCCTAGGCTAGACGTGGACATGGACAAATGAAAAAAAAAATCGGCGATGCACATTGCAAGCCCGGCGAAATATAGTTTTCTACTAATAAGATGACATCAAAGAGCCGATAGAGATAAACTTGAGCCTAGTGCGCTTAGCTTGCCTCGTGCCCGACTGATAGACCCGTGGCTGCAAACGTTGGCAGCCAGCCGACTCGGCGAATCGTGAGCTGAATCCGTAGTAGTTAGCCACTTAGATAACAGGTTCGCCTTCCATGCGCCAAACGAGTCAGGCCATATAAGCCCGAGTGCCCCCTTTTTTGCTGACTTTTGATTCTTTTGAAGAAAGCCAAAAAGGTTGAGAAAAAAGAGATTCTATTTCCCAAAATCGAGTCTTGTGAGCGAACCAAGGATTGTACCACACACTAGCTAGTTATTACTGGTAACTAGCCAATTCGGAACCCTGTATCCGTACGGAGTATCCGTAGTCGAACGAGGATCCCCACGCCAACAGCTGCAGGGGCAACCTGAGATGAGCACCGCCAATCAGCAACTCTTCAACGTCCACGCCTGGCACGACCTCGAGGACGCGGCGCCGCCGCCGTATGAGAAGAAGGAGCGTCTTCCGCCGTCATATCACGAACTCAAGCGCGCCGATCGGCATGCGGCGACCGGATGGAAGGCCTCCCTGCGTCGCATGTTTCCCGTCGAGCGACGCTTCGAGACCGTTACGCTAGGCAAGTCACTGCCAAGCGCCCGACGCACCACTGCCACAGGTACGAGCCCCATGTGAAGCGAGCTGAACCCCTCGACTTTTATTGAACAAAACGTTTTTGCGTGGACGCTGACATGTGTGCAGGAATAGGGACAGTGGCTGTGTGTTTTGGGTCTTGTTGTCGATGAGAGGCCGGGTATAGTTACTCCATCGCACGACCAAGAGCTACATTTGCATTTCAATAAGAGCGATGACTATTTGGGTGTTATCAAGGCAACTTTTTTTCTTTTTTTTTTCCTAGTTCATCTAGAATTTAGGCAATGATTTCCCACAAAGCCAAGGCACTTGTGCGACCGAGCGAAAGCACCACCTGAATAGAGTGAGTCGTAGATATTTTTTATATCAGATCGAGTAGCTACGAATAATACACCACAAAATCCCCATTTCATCCGCCACAGCCAACAATCCATGAGAATCAGGATTTTGCTTCACTCTTGTCGCCACTGGCCGCCACGTGAATGCCAAAAGGTCAAGAAGGTGTCTTTGAACAAGGTCGCTTGTCACAAGGTCACCTGCCCAAGCCTTTTATTATTAGCGTATGCTCTAGGTCAGCCACTTTGTGCTGGGCTGACTGCAGTGGGGAGGGGCTGCTTCGCGATTCTTCCCAAACAAGATGTCCCTGTGTGCCTGGCGGAGACGCTTGCTTGGGACTGTCATCAGGAAGGGCGGACCCTTTTCAAAGAGATACAGAGAATGTGTTACAAGTCTTGAATCCAGGCATTACAGTTGCACGCAAGGTCAATTTATCCTCCTTTGTGCAAATTGACCATTGCCGTCCACGTCAGATGCAGGGTCCAACCTGGACTTCAACCAGCAACAGCTCAAGGCTAATCTGGCATCCACAGGGCTGAACGGAGGGGGACAGTCTGGAATGGGGTAATGGGGTCTACCAAAACGCGATGCTGTTGAGCTGAGCTTCCCCTTTTATTAGCGCTTTGATTCCATGAAGCGAGACCGTTGGGAAACAAATAAGAACTTAGGGCGGCCGCATAGGGCGCTGCCCCTGCGTCGCAACTCTTTTTTTCGGTTTCGACTTACACAGACGTCGTCAAAAACTCACAATGGGCTCCGGGACATTGTACACCGCTGCAGCGGTGCTGACCGCTGCCGTCAGGGTTCGCGGCGACGTTCCCTTTATGACAGAACTAGAAATCTTTAGCCAACTCGTGAGGCGAAACTCGTTCCCCCAAGTATCACGACTCAACCCCCAACTAACCAAACCCAAAAAGGCCCCATGCGTCACCTCGGCCGTCACCAACGCCTACCTCTGGGAGCAGGACACAACGGCGTGCGGCTCCGAGCCGACCAAGCTGCAGTCATGCATCTGCACCAACTCGGCCGAGCTCAACAAGATGACCCAGTCCATCAGCAGTGCCGTCTCCTCGCGGTGCGGCAAGCAAGCCGACGACGACCAGACTTCTGCCTCCCGCCTGGTCGACAAGTACTGCCACCCAGACAAGACGATTACCTTTGCGGCGCCGACAACCAACATCATCCCGGGCGTCATGAGCGATGTCGCCGCTATTTCATCCCTGCCGCCGTGTGTCCAGTCCGGGCTGTCCGCCGCCGTCAACGCTGCTGTACGGGGAAAAAAGCACTCCACGACTTGCGCGTGCTTGAGATGCGTGTGCTAACTATTTGATCCCAGGCTTACGATGGCTGTCCAACAGTTGCCAACATGTGGGCGCCCTGCGTGTGCAGCAAGAAGAATGTTGTCGATCAAATCAATGCTAGTCTCGGCCAAGAAGTGCGCAAGTCATGCTCCAATGCCGACGACGTGACGCTGGCATCCAACTTTTACACCCAATTTTGCGCCATGAACGAGGGAACAACTTCATTCGGTGCCATGCCTGGACCTCCTGGAGATAGTGAGTTTAGATTCTGGTGCATCGTTGCCCACACAACGTCTAATGTGTACCAGTGTCTTACTACATTACCGCTTTACCTCAATTCTCCTCGTTGCGTCCATGCGCCCAAACAGGCATCGTCGAAGCCGTCATGTCGGTAAGAACTATAGATGTGTAAATATGGGCTTCATTACTTATTAATATCTCGACCAGCAATCTACATACCTATGTGCTGCCGGTCCGCAAGCTCTCGCCTCTTGCGTGTGCTTGAAACCCGGCATCCTTGGCAAGGCCTCTCAAGTCCTCACCAGCAGCGTCAAGTACAACTGCGATAACACCGCCCTCGCCGACGTCTCTTCCGCTGCCAGTGTTCTCGAATACTACTGTCAGGCCGCCCAAAATAAAGTCGTCGCCACCGTGAGCCAGTCCATTTCCGAAACCAAAGCGACAAGCACGCGCCCTACATCGGGTGGAAGTGGTACGCCTCAAAAGACGGGCACTGCCAACGGTGGAGAGTCGACAGACTCAAAATCGGGTGGCAGTGGCAGCGGCAGCGGCGGAGGCCTAAGTAAAGGTGCTATTATTGCCATTGCTGTGCTGGGCGCCCTGGTAGTCATTGGCTTGCTCACCTTCATCGCCATCTTCATCCGCCGTCGCAACCGCAAAGCCAAAGCTGCCGAGTCGGCCGATATCGCCACGGGACAGGCACCGTACCCTCCCAAGTCGGAGTTGGCTGCCAACTCGCCATCGTCGGAGATGGATGGAAAGTCGCCGTTTGTGCCGCCGGCCGTCTCCGAGGTTGCCGCGACGGCTAGCCCGTTTCATCACAACCCGCACGCCGAGCTTTCGGGCACACCGCAGCCTCAGATACACCAGACAGTCTCGCAGAGCGAACTGAGTAGTCCAGAATCACAACTCGCACCGGGGCATAGCAGCCCACACCATCCGAGGCAGAACTGGGAGCCACCTGCTCAAGCTCTGTACGAGCTGGATTCGTCCAGTCCTACCCCTCATGCAAGATAGAGTGCAATTTACAAGGAGACGGGAGTTTGTATACTATTTAGCGTTGAATGGTACTTTGTTTGCCAAACATTATCCCGATGAGCACTAGTTTACATCTTGGATCCGAGAGGGATTCTCTGACCGAATGGTGCAAAGTCGGGGAGCTCCTTGTCCCAGACCAGGCGACAATCCCATTTGGCGCGCTCCTTGCTCTCGTCGAACCTGGCTCCAGCCGCCGGTACGCCTACATCAGGGAGTAGCCATTCTCGGAGGCCACCGTCGCCATTGAGAATGGACCGACGAGCCACCTCGTCTGCAAGGTCATCACCATCTCGCTGCACATCCCACGCGAGGAAGACTCCGACGACGATCCATGAGAAACTAAACATGACGCTTCGGCCCACAGACAAGACGTCAAAGATGTAGTCTTTGTTCTTGTGCAGACGACTGTGCAAGTTCTGCCATGAGGCTTGTAACGCGTCACGGTATTCCTGATTCTTGACGCCCGCGATAGCCTTGGACAGCCAGGCATTGATATGCTCCAAGTGGTTTCGGTTGAGTACGTGACGCACAAACTCACTGCTGAGGACATTAGTTGTACCCTCCCAGATAGCATTGACAGCAATATCGCGAAGAGCGCGCGCAACATTCTCCGGCTCATCGGGATCATCCATATAGCCGACGCCACCCAGTGCCTCCATGCACTCCTGCATAGTGATGACTGCATTCTTGCTCGTCACGGCTTTCGCCGCAGCCGTCAAAGCTCGCAAGACCACCATGGCCTCTTCGCCAGAGCTAGGCAGCGGACCTTTGATGCTGCTGGGTTCCGGAAAGCCATTCTCCGTAAAGCTCATCAGAGAGATGGTGAAGAAGCTCAGCTGCATGAAGCCGCGGATACGCACTTCAATGTCGGCCAGGGTGCGCAGATGCAGGGGCAAAGCCCAAAGCGGGTAGCCAAACACGGTCCGGTTCACGGCAAATTGCTTGGAGATGGTGAGACCTCGGCGCATCGCCGCCACCGAGGACATAAAGGCCCACGAGCGCGTCACATTGAGCAGATGCGAAATGGTGGCGACGCCGCGGTCCACAGGGCCGACCAGGTGCGCGCGCATGTCCTTGAGCTCCAGCTCCGCGGTCGGCAGCTGCTTGGTGCCCAGCTTATTCTTGAGACGATGGATGCGCACGCCATTCGTCACCACCCTGGTGCTGCCGTCCTCTGCAACGACCGTCTTGGTCAGCGGTGCCAGAAAGGCGCTGAGCTTGCCGCTCTCCGTCTTGGCCAGGAGCATGGTGACATCTGCGTCGGTGGCTGAGGAGAAGAATTTGAAGCCGGACACGAGGTAGTCGCCTTGGTCCAGCCGGCCGTGCTCGCCAGTCTTGCTTGTCGAGGGTGCATATCGCGCCCACGTCTCGGTGTTTTGGACGTCGCTGCCACCGGGACGCTCCGTCATCCATTGACCAGAGGTCCAGCTGCCAGTGCGCGCGGTCAGCCGTCTGTAAGTCTCGTGAAACGGATGAGATGGGGGTAGTTGGGCAAGGTGTGAGCGAAGCAGATGGGCTGTGCCGTCAGTCATGGAAAGCGGGCAGCCTGTGAGACCAGAAACGGGCGAGAAGAGGTAATTTCTGCATTTTTTGTCAGTCGATTCAACTTCATAGACTTGTTGCCTCAGAATAGAACAGACTTTGCATGTTGAACTAATCGATTGTATTTGCCGTATCGAGTCTCATAGCCAATAGCGACAGTGCTGCGACAGGTGTTAGTGAGGGGCCCAACCCAGAAGCCAGAGCCAAGGCAACGAACCCTTCTTCTGCGCCCCATTTACGTAGAGCTCTCCAGCCTTCGCTGGTTACAAGTCTGTCGACATCGTGACGAGCACCCCAAACATTGTGCTTCTCCACAAATGGCTGCTGTCTCTCTGCGTTGAGGTTCCATTCCTTGACCTGCGACGAGATGGTGTCTTGCGCGAATTGGGTAAAACAAGGTGTAACCTCGGCGAGAATGTCTTTGGGCAAGTAAGAAGCAAGGACACGTTGGAAATAAGGGTCCGCGACAAAAGGGTTCTCTGCCTGAGACATGGTAAAGATGAAGCCGGCCTCGGCGTTGGCCGGGGGTGGTCGTCCGTGTCCTTCCATGGTAAGGGTAGTGTTGAAACACAAGGAAGTAAATATGCGAAATCGAAAGTCGAAATGTATTTCGCGTGCAATTACCAGTTGCGGTTCAAAAATCAGTTCACATCTCCAAGCCGCGGATTAATGTAGAAAAATACCCGGCTATACAATGTCTCAAGGAGTAACTAGTGAATGCCGAGGCCCCCAATGCCACAACGCGGGGAAGCTAGCCAGCCCTGTCGCGGTCCTATATGCCGGCAGACATCTTTTAAAGTCACAAGTATCCGTACTCGAAAAGAAATTTGTGATTACTCAGAATTTTTTAAATAATCGTCATGGGCCTATGAATTGAGTTGCAATTTACTATCCATTTCCCCAGTCGCTCAAGCGCAATAAGCATTGTTCCAGTCAAACTTGACGTCTTCGTAATCTTCAAACTTAAACGACGACTGTCGGCCCAAGTTCTCTCGCAGCTGATTCACTCCAATCGACAGGGTAATCTTCACATCCTTCAGCTTGGAGCCATCGACTTGTCCGCCATCCTGAAAGACTGCGACCCATTTCAGGTTCTTGGTCAAGTAATTCTTGGCCTCGTCTCGGTCCTCGCGCTTCTGACTCGGCACCACGCGCGTGATGGGAATCTGCGCACGCGACAAGACATGAGCTTGTTGTTGTTCCAAGCAGTTGCTGCAAACAACATTGTCTTGAGTGACAATAGGAGTGAATGTGTAGATGCTGCCGACTAGACACGTTTGCTTCTTCCACGACACTGTCCTGTCGACGTCTCCAAGGAAGAAGAGCAAAAAGTATGCTTGCCCGTTGAACGCATATCTAAACAATTAGTACCTGGGCTTCGGAGCGGCCGCAATGGTAAAGGCGAGTCAGACGCAAACGTACCGGTCATAAACGACATTGATGACAGGGTCTAAATCCTTTCTGCAATCTTTAAATGCCTCTGCTGGTGGGCCGTACAGCTTGTTGATGTACAGATGACTCTTTTCCGGAATCATGTCTCCGTATTCATCAGTAATCTCGTCCATGTAGTCATAGCTATAGTTCAGTGCGTCAACATTCCGGACCTTGTTAGAATTGTAAAAGTCACCTCGGTCCCCGGAAATATGGAAAGGAATAAGAGGTTGCTGCGGGCTTCTGTCCGGCTGTCTCCCTTTCTTCTGATGGAACCAATTTCCTGGATTAACGCTTTGCCACAGGTGAAGAATTCTGTCGATATTGCAGTGATGCAGCCAGAAGACGGGGTCGAATGCAGCCACGGGCACCGAGAACATGTGACCATAAGGACCTTCATCGTCGCCGCCAACGAGCCACTTTCCACGAATTAGAATAATTTTCCTCGGTAGCGAAACCGAGATGAGGGCGTCACAAGGACCAAAACTCACGTGTATGTTGTTGTGAAGATGCTCTAGATTCATGTACGATCTGATCACTTTGTCTCCCGCCTTATTCTGTTTTATCTCCACATCCGGATCATCCTCATACCATCTCGTAGTCGAGAAATGAACGTATTTGGTCGTATAGTGCTCTGTAAGAAGGCGAAAGACGGAATCCTTGAGTGTCATGTCTTGATACTCTTCGTCTTTGAACCCCTGTAGCGACTTGTTGACTTCCTCAGCGTTCGATTGTCCCATTACCCAGCGCCCATCAGGGTCTTTGGGGTTGATGCTATGGCGACTGGTGCCAACACATTCGTGCCACTGACTGCCATTAGTGCCATCTTCCAGCCACAGCACTCCAGATGACTACATACCGATTGTTTCTCCGTGTTGTGAATGCGATAGTTGCCATATGAAGCATCACCCATAGGCTTAAGACCAGGCATCTGGAATCGATACATGGGGTTGCCCAAGTCTTCCATCTGGGGCTCGCCTCGACCGTTCCAAGATTTGATAACGCGGATTGTCTCGCCACAGGCTATGTCAGGGAGATTTGGATGGGCGGCCCAGTCCCAATAGGGTAGACGCCAGCATTCTGCCGCCTGTACCCATTTCTCGTTTTCATGTTTACGCTTCAAGGCTTCCTCCATCATGAGGTCGCTAACCCTTCGCTGTGCAGTCAAACATCATCAGTCAATGAGCTCCAAGACGATTTCCACGATGCGTACCTCATATAGCAACATATACGCGCGGTGCCAGGTGGGAAACAGATAATTGTTATGCTCACAATACTGGCCACCTTTGTTCGCCTTCAAGAGTTCTTTGAGGTTCGGGTCATCGAGGGGAATCACCGGATCGCCCGTGTTCCATGGCACGTTGCATGGAAAGCCATGGATCCCAGCGATGCGATAGTACGATAGCTGGTCCTCGGGACGGAGGGACTGGAAAACTCTCATGGCTCGGATAAACAGCGACAGTTCAAGTCCCGTTTCGTGGCACGTCTTGGTTTCGTTGTACCATGTTTGCACATTGCGCCGGGCGGGAATCGCATCATCCGTGTCAATCTTGATGGGTTTGATTGGCACGGGCTCTGCACTAAAAATCAGAAATAGTAACAAAAAGCTAGTATAGTTGAAGTACTTACGGTTATCCTCGCCCATTTCAACAACGAGATGTCCATTCCTCGCGACCATTTCCCATCCGCGGAAGCGGGCGCAAACACGGACTGCGATAACATTGCCGGGCTATATTACTTGTAAGAAAGATATCATCATGGTTTGCTAGGGCTTTTCATACCTCGAGTGCCTGCAAGAAGATTCGGCGCGTGTCCACAGTCCCTCCCTCGAGCCACTCGAACTGATCAGAGGCGAATTTATTTGCATGACTCGAGACGACAAGCTCTTGTCCATCACTGCCTTTCTTGGGAGACGTGGCTTTCTCGCTGCTGAATACAGCCAACTGAAACCATGTCCAGTTACCCTGCATACTGGCGTCTACTCTGCCCTGATCGTGCGATTCAGCAAACAATTTGACGGCACGAATCATGCGGATCGTGTGGGCGTTGAATGGCTAGAATGTTTAGCGGGAGAAATCAACACACCAAAACTTCTCATGTAAACTTACTGGAGTTCTGAACCAAGTCTCGGCTCGTACATTCTCGTCTGATGACTTGAGGCGAATCTGCGTGTTGGACTTGACGACATAGAGAGTGTTGATTCTCGGAGGCTTATCCCCCAAGGCAGGAAGCTTCTCAACCTCAGCTCGAGTGAGATGACTCATGGTATCAACTTCACTCATTGTAGCAGTTATTTCCAAGGATGGATACAAGTTGGTGTCTGTGAGTTTGGGTGGTAGCAAAAACCGTGATTTCTTTTTTCCTTTTTCTGATGGGATTCAGCTGGCATTATATATACTATTTCGCCCATCGAAATAATCCACTATCCGGTAAGCCATTGAAAATTTACTATATTGCATACTATATAAGAATTTCTTCAGCTTGGGCATCAAACTAATGCAGACGGCGATGTCAAAGCCGCCCCAATGCTCCAAAGCAATGTGGTTTGGCGTCCTTGGTGTAGCCCCATGAATCCATGATCAACAAACACATAAGAATACAGCTAGCCGAGCAGTGTCAAAAGAAATCAGTCACGCGCCGGATATTAGTATGTGGCGCCTCGAACATAGCACTGGCAAATAATAATGCCAAGGGTTCTGAAGGAACAAGTGTGAAACATACGTCTACGCCCTACACCAACTTGTCAGCGATATTTCATTTGGCCGATCTTAACCGCTATCTGTAAAGCTTGCTTTTTCGTTTAGTATATGGACAATAAGTGCGACTTGCGCTATGCGTTGAGGTGTTTTGAAGCCGGGCTATGTCGACAAAGTACGGGAGAGCATCCGCCCGCCTCATCTATTGATGAAGCTTGATAGTTGACAGCTGCTAAAATTGATACTCACTACAATATATTGAATAACCATCGTCTAGCTTACAGCCGATATCCTGCTCAGTCTGTCTATGAGGTGTTGATAAAGGCGTCTGTGGCAGAGGGTGTCGACAATACATGTCGACGCAAGTTGAACACATGATTATCAGTTTTCGGGATGGCTCGGTGGTAGTAGGACTATTGATACAAGAACAAAAGTAGCCAGACAGTCTGCCAATCGGCAGAGGTCTTGTTCTTCTTCGCTTTTCTGATGCTGCTGGACAGTACTACTCATATTACATTTCATAACGCAGTGCCTCTACCAAGAGAACAACCCGGACAAGTAGCCTTGTGTCAGATTTTGCATTTTTGTAGCAAAGATTCGTTTTCCGCCTCTGATTGGCCTGGCACGTGGTTAATTTGGCGTATTGTATTCGCCGAGTGTACGAAGTACTTGGAAATGCAATAATGCATGACATGCAGCCGCGACCTAATTTGGTTCGCTACTGCATTTGTCCTGCGCCAAGCTTCGGCGTACTCTGTGTATCATGCGGCAAATCCTACATCTTTCTAGGTGGCACGTAATAATCTGGACATAACTTCAAAGTGCATCATTGACATTTGGTGGCTTATCGGATCCTTCTCCGCGTATGACCGTGATACAAAGTATGGGCTGCCCACCCTATTCTTCTGCGAGATTTCTAAGCGACAGCTCGGCAATTGAACTTTAATCTAATAGATTTGTATCCGTAGTCGCAGTTGCAATCCGTCTAGAATACGCAACCGTGGTGATTAATCTCCAGTCGAGAGCTCGTTGTCTACGAGGATTTAGCGTGCACACAGATGGCACAGCCCCGACCGGTCCGTCTTCCGGTCTGGAGCTAATCAACGGCTGGTCGTCCCAATTCTGAAAAAGCCATATTAGCCCTTAACTGGCTCACGTAAGACACCGTTTCTTCTCGGCCTCGCAAGCTTAAAGTGTCGTCACGGGGCCATCAGCAGGTACATGAGGATCAGCGAGACCGACTCTTGGGGGCATTGCTTGTGATACTCTCAAAAGAGGGGTATTTTATTGCCAGCAGCAATGCAACAGAAGTGTGGTCGTAATGCGGACTGTCAGGTTGTACAAGAAGCATCCAATAACTAAATTGGAGCTGTGGCTGGCTGTGGCCGGGGTCGCAGCTGAGTTGACCTGTCAAACCTGTCAAGTGTGGTTTGCTCATCCTGCTGACTTTCCATGTTATTAGGTAGCAGTACTTTCTGTAGATGGCGATAAGTTGCCTGTGTTCGTGATCCTTCCAGTTGCACTTGTCTCTAGTACTAAATAGTACCACCATAGGCTCAACGCTGTGAGTTGAAGCGTTGCCTATACTTGCTACTTTATAGAGGATCTATGCATGCCAAGACAAAGACAGCAGTCAACTTGCCTTCTGGCTGGCTGAGGCAAGTCAACGCAGCCTGAATGCATTCATCTGCCGTTATAGCATTCTCGACAGTTCCGACATGGCATGTACAGACAAGGTTGGCTGTATCCGCGCAGGAAGCCATTCAAGATTTCGAAAGTAAAGTTTTGTTGTGGCCAAGACGGCGCTCGAGCTCTTGAATCGGTTCTTGAATCCGCGGAGTCCGAAATTTAATACCAGGCTGTGCATCATGGAGCTTCGATTCGACAAAAAGCCCACAGCCTTGTGATGCTGTCGTTGGGCTTGAAATAGGCTGCGAGAAAAGACAACATGGGCTGCGCGCCGACGGCAAAAGGAAAAGACTCTGAGATCAAGATTGATAGGCTCACAAAATTGGCGCAGCCCTAGAGTTTTCTGGCGCAGTAGTGATAGTACACCACGAGAACGACATGGCGGCCGCGGACAGGCGTAAGGCTCCTGGGGCAAGGTCAGCTCCAGAAGCCACTCCGTCGTAAAGAAAGCTGATATCAATCTACGACAAGACTCGGGAGACATGTTTCGTGATGAGTTAATTGAGAAATTGGAAGAGATCAAATTTTCAACTGTAGTATCGTACCTGCCTTCACTGTTCAGGTGATCCATCGATGCTGTATTGCCGGCAGCCCATGCTACACGATGGAACACATCTACCCTCTTGGCCGAACGTCAATGTCAAAGATGAGACAGGCTTGTATCACGCCAGATTCTCTGCCTCGTATCACGATACTACTTGCCAGAGAATCAAAAGTGGCACAAGCTTCACGAGCCAAAAAAAGGAATGTGTACAATTATGACCGCACAACACCGAATTCGGCGTCTACGAAACGGGCTGCGCGAAACGTCCAAAATAATTCTTCCTTGGAGATTCAATTCATCGAGTCGCGCATAAACCTCGGAAGCTTTCTCAACAAGGGCATTCACCAATATCTACTCAACACTTCAAACCGTTCAAACCACCTCCGTAGACCAACCGCCGACCATGTCGCGGCTCGTTGCGCTCCCTACGGAGCTTCTCCACCGTATTGCCAAAATTACGTCAATCTACACAGGCTTCGTTCCTTGGGGCTGGGAACCCGACTGGCTAGGGCAGCCCGTCGACCGCGGCGCACTCCGAAGACTCGCCCTCACTTGCAAAACGCTAGCCGCCGTGGCATTGCAGCTACTGTACCGACATGCCTCTACCGTCAACTGGAAAGGCTATCTCGACACGGCCACGTCCTTATTTCGTACGCTCTGCAGCCGGCAGGACCTGGCCGCGCACGTCGCGGAGCTGACGCTTGGCACCGATTATCACTGGCACTATTGTGACGCGCCTGTTCGCGGAATTCCACTCCGTAGAGAGCCGAATTCGCATTACAAGAGGCAGGATTGGCTAATTTCGCCAGACGAAGCCGCGCTCTTTAACAAGGCCCTCCGCGACCATGGTATTACTGGCATGCGCGGTACCAAGCTCTGGGAGCCTGGCATAGCTGGCTACTCTGACTTCGACGGCGACGACGATGAAGCTGACGATGAAGCCGACGATCAAGACGACGGTGGTAACGCAAGCGATGAACAGGAACACGACAGCTCAAGTCCATATCGTATCGAAGCCATCAAGCCCAACGCCCCCGCCCACGTTGATGGGTCTAGCAGGATCTGCAGTGCGCTTGCAGCGCTGGCCATTATCAAGTCGCCCAACGTACGGCGCCTTTGCCTGTCTATCCGCAGTTGGACACTGCAGCGCACCGTGCAGTCTATTGGTTCACTGGACAGGCTGACAGAGGTGTACTTGACGGGCGATCCTGACAGCGGGGGTCTCTACGACTTTCGCCTGGACAGCAGCTTCAATTGGCTGTTCGCGGCGGCCCCGGTGCTACGAAAGCTCAGCCTCGGCTTCGTACGCAAAATCCGCGACGTGGCACCGTGTACTCTTACGGAGCTTGTTCTCGTCGAAGCTGACCTGAAAAATGCGAGCGTGCGCGAAATGTGCAAGAGCTTTCCCGCGCTGCAACGACTGTCTTTTGGCGCCTCGTACCTCGAAGGGGACGGTGCCAAGTGCTCGTACGTCATCAGACGTATTGTAAAGACATACAAAAACAGCCTTTGTTATCTGCGCTTGGACTGGTCTTGGGCCGAGGAAGAACTCCAGCAGTGGAAGGCCGCGGATATGTCCTTGGCTGAACTCAAGTCCATGACTAGGCTGACCGAATTGGTCGTAGCCACGCCATTTCTGCACCGGGACAAAAACGCAGACGACCAGGGCTTTTGGGCTAGTCTTCTGGCACCAAACTTGAACGTGCTCAGGTTTGAGAACATAAGTGGCGATTGGCTCGCACTGCCGCTGATTTCGGCCGTCGGCGACAACTGCAGCCAGATGCGCAGTGTGACCGTGGACTGCAGAAAGCCGCCGGCCGATGAGGCCGCGGTTCGCAGCATGCTGGACTCGAAACGTATTGGCCATGAGTTTTGCTACACCGTCGCAGCTGAGTCGGCATACTCCGACGATTACAGTGATGGCAGTGACGAAAGTGACGAAAGTGACGAAAGTGATGACGATGAAGAGAGCGAAGGAAGTGACGACAGTAAAAAGAGCGAAGAAAGTGACGGCAGTGATGACAGTGAAGAGAGCGAAGAAAGTGACGACTAGAACAGTCAGATAGATATCCCAACGGACTTGCCCTGCCGATATACACCGTATCGCGAGAGAAGCTACAATTGTCTTCGCTTACCTCGGCCGAGCCGCCAGCAGCAATGATGAACAGCGCCACTGGTGAAAAAAGGAAAGTGTATGCAGCTGCCCATGAAACATCTAGCTGCTCAAAAATCTATAATACAAGATGAAACATTGGTTTTGATACAGTTGCCTTCCCCTACCACATCGTCTCCTCCGCCACCGCCTTCTGCTTGGTGCTCTTAATCTTCACCTTGCCTGGCACCTTGTAATACAAACTCGGTGACTCGCCCGGCTGAAGCTGGTGGCTCAGGTACCCTCTGTGCGCCGGATCCCTATAGTACTCAATATCCTCTCTGCCCGTGGGATCCGGGAGCCGATAGCGGAACGCCTTGACCGCGTCCAGCACGCTGGCCACGTGCTCCTGGCCCATTGGCAGCGGCGTCGACGTGTTGGCCGACTCGCCCTTGAGCAGTCTTTGAATCGCCAGCTTGGTGTAGTACCGCGTGACGACCTTGCCGCCCGCGCCCTCGATCGCGGTAATAGCCGCGGCTGAGACGCGGCTGACCATGACGTCGATGGGCTGCCGGAGGCACTCAGCGCCGCGAGACAGAATCTTGACGCCGTCCTTGGCACTGCCTATAAGTCGGCTCTCGATGAGCTCCTTGGGAGTAATTTGCCGCGTCGGGTCGAGACGGCCCTGGTCGATCCACGACTGGATCTGGTCGAGGTTGACTCGGGAGAGTTGGGGTGCACGCCTGTGAGATTCCGCATCATTAGCATTGTCCTTCACTCGATTATAACCCCCCAGTAGCACTAGTATTCAAAGTACGCACCAATTGGTAAACCCCTTCTGGCCGTGATTCACAATCAACGGCGTCTGACCACCCTGGAACCAGGGCTTGACATGGCCGTGCTGGCCCTGACCTTTGTGACCCCGTCCAGACGTCTTGCCATGGCCAGAGGAAGGACCGCGTCCGACTCGCTTGCGCTCCTTGACGGCGCCCTTGTTTGGCGCGAGATTGGCCAGTATGGAAACTGATCGGGACTGGTTCTCCATCGAAAGGTTGGCGAGGCAGGCGGTCAATGAAGAGACCTGCGTGGCTGGCCGCGCGCGGGACGCAGCCGTAATTGCATTGTGGGCGAACAGTCTCGACGGCATGTTCTATTTTGCGACTGTGCCGCTGTCGCAAAGCTGATTGCTCGGATTGTGTCGTGTCGACAAGCCCAGGTGCGAATGGCTGCTGGCTCCATGAATTTTTTGGGCCAGGAGTAGCCAGACCCACCACGAGTCCTCATTGGCTGGTTGGGAGCTGGCATCTGGTATAATGCGAGAACAGCGAGCGCCTTGGAGATACGTTAATTCAAGTTATCAGATAAACTAAGGCAAAGGAAGCCTGATTGATTTGCAATAATTTGTTTAAAAAGGCCTCCTTTCCCTTCTGATCTTCCGTTGTGTCGCAAAGCACACGCGATTGCTCCATTGAACTGGCATGTAAAAATTGTTTAAATTTTGGGGTAACATTATTATTCGCTATTCCAAATTCAACCTCTAATTACAACCTATTCCGGCCCAAGTTTCTCCGCCATGCCTCTCTCAAATACGCAAATACAGCAGACTTGCATATCCATTCCCCAAGTACAAGAATGCGGCTCAAGTACTAGCTTCTCCACTCCCCTAGCCTGTCTGATTGAAGCTGTGGTTTGCAAAGAAGGAAGTGATCTTGTCTGGACAAAAAAAGACCCTGACCGAGAAGTCTGCAAGAAATAACATAATCTTGATCTCCAATCCAGAAACAGCCTTGCCAGTAGCCGATCCCCTAACTCCGTTTCTTAAAAAATGGTCCTTTCCTGTCGCGTATGTGCAATGTTGAAGAATAAACGCCGCGTACTGGCCCATGGTGATGCTCAGCCACGTCTCTGCTGGTTCTTGAGAACGCAGCTGATGCGTTGCCTATAACTAACACGACATGCGAAAGAAATGAGCTGCGTTTCGAAGACTGAGACATGGAAACAACCAGCAGACAAACAATGCGGCCTGAGAAATGAATAAGAAAAAAACTCCGCTCATCATGTGGAAAGGGTTAGGTCGTTATATCCAAAAGTAAGAGAATCTAAGGGCTGGCCCAGCCACCGGCAACATCGACCCATTCGGCCATACATGAGCCTTCCTTGCCCTCGACGTCGACAATGTCGGTATCACAGCGGCAGCGACAGCCGACACCGTTTTCTTGTGGTTCGTCATACTTGGCCCAGTAGTCGTCTTCCTCCTGGCGCTTTTTGGGATCCTTCGTAGTTGGGTCGAGATACGGGATGGGAGGAAGCTGTCGGGCCTCGGGGGCGTTGGCAGGGCAGTGCTGAATTGTGGTGTGGCGATAGCCAATGTCACGGAAGTAATGGACGTCACTAGGGCCGAGGAGGGCACCAGCGGCAAGAGAGTGGATAGGAGCATCACCCCACTGCGTTTGATAGCATTAGCTGGTCTGTTTCGTGGTCACGGTAGAGGCAATGTCAACTTACACGCTCCATCCAGAAGCCGCCACTGCGGTCGAGCATCTCGAAAAAGTCCTGGTACTCCTTGCTGCGGAACCAGCTGAGACGGGCGATTTCAAAATTTGACCAGAAATGGCACATGTTGTAGCTGTCACCCTCCATAGTCTCGGGGTCAATGTCGGGTAGAGCGCCGCTACCCGGTTCACCCTGGGCAATCTCTTCAGGCAGAGCATCCTTGACAACCTCGGGCTGTTTCTTGCGGGGTTCGAGGAACATTTCCCACAAACCCTTGGAAGTAATGTTGTTGTTTCGCATGTAGGCCGAGGCGTAGCGGAAGACATTGGGAACAGTTTCGCGAAGTTCCTTAATGGCAATGGTGAAGCCGTACGTCTTTTTCTGCTCAATCATTTTGAGGAAGGGATCGCTGTCAAGGTTAGCGCGTGGCTATGCATAAAACAAAGTAACATACTAGGTGATGTCACAGAAGTATGTGATCTCAGGCTCGACACGCCAGTACCACTCGTACTTGAGCAAGAGAGGGTGGTTGAAGAAAAATCTAGCTTGGTCAGCGCTGGGTACACGTACACAGTACGGCAGAGAACATACCCAGAGTAGAAGCGACACATGAAGTGGTAGCTTTCGAGTCCACCGTACATGACGGCATTATCACCTTGCTTAGCGATGCCCTCCTTCGCGACCTTGGTATCGATCCAGTCAGGGAATCCCCACATGTCGGGGCCAACCTTGCCAAACTCCACTGTGCCCGAGGTATGGTTGCGAATAGTCTCCTTGAACGTTTCATTAAAGTCACCGTCATTGAGGAAGACGTAGGGGTAATTAAACCAGCGGTTGAAGTGGCGCTCGACCGACTTGATAGACTGAAGGACACCATCGAGCTCCTTATTTCGGGCGAGGACGACAAAGGTGGCATTGGCTCTAGGTTGCTTGTTGTCGGGTGGTTGGCAGCCGGTCAGGAAAACCTTGTCGTACTTCTCGCTGATTTTTCTAGGAGATATCAGCTTGAACATGGCAAGAGATGGGCAGACTATGAGGTAGCAATACATACCTGATGGCTGGCGGGGCCCCAGCTGGGACAAGAATGCTGCCATTATTGTTGGGATGGCGGACGAAGAGGAGCAGGATGAGAATGACGACAATCAGGGGAAAGAGAATGACAACGCCAAGAGGCACCGAGATGGCCGAGTTTCCTCGCAACCGCAACGGTCTCCGGAAGAAGGCGAGGCGAGCAGCCCATCCTTTTTGTCTGGCACCGCCTCTTTTCTCGTCGAGGGTGGGCAGCTCGAGCTGAGCCGTTGGAATCATGCGCTTAGCCCTATGGAAGAGATCCATGGTGGGCGGCAGAGAGAATTATGATGCGAAGCGGCTAGAGAATCAATGGAATCGAAAGCGACAGGCGTCAACTTGGGTGTCACTGTCAACCTGCTCCGCGACCGTTGGCATGGGCGCAAAAGGGGAGGCAGACGGTCGGTCAAGTTCAGGGGCAGGTAGCCTGTATTGTCGACCGGGGCCTCGAGGTGGGTTTCAACGTCGCGCAAAGCCGAATATATCGCAGAACATCCCAGATTCTCGAAGTCGATGAAAAGTCGATGGTATAGCAGAGCTTTTTCGGGTGGGACAGGGGCGACGAACGGGAGGCGCGGTTAAACGGTTCGCAACACAGGACGAGGGGCGACGGAGGCCCTCGCGGTGGTGAAAAAGAGAAAGGCTGACCTAGTGGAAACGAAAGAAATAATTAAAAAGGAAGAGAAAATCGCGTGAGACTTCAGGCCAATGGACAAGAGTTTGCTCTTGCAAACGAGACACTCTATATACGCCGTGGAAGGCCGCTGGGAAAGTTGCAGGACAGCAAAGCAGCAAAAGAGATGAGAGACAGAGATGGGATGCTGGGATCCGCAGTGGTGCTGCACTGTAAATAGGTCTAGAGTGCGCTAGGCTTTTTTTTTCCCCGGCAAATTCGATGGCATTGCAATGGACGTAGCAACAATTTTCCATCATACAGTGCTTGTTTATCGATGGACTTATGTATCTGGACAGTTCAATTTATTTTGATTTATCTTTGCATCTTTCCTTAATTTCGACACCGAGATGTTGCGAGTCGTCGTATCCCTGTATTTTAGCCTCTAAATACTCCGTACCTAGGTACCTGCCTACCTTACCTACAGTACCTAGGTAGGGACGGCAAGCCCGTCAACCTGTTATTTTAGGCTGTTCGTGCCTCTCTCCAACGTCCAGGCCCCTTGCTTCAAGCCAAAAAGATGGGCCCAGGGGAGGATCGCGCAATTGGCTCGTAGATAAAAGTTGCCCCCGCTGGATTACGGATACGCGACGTTCATTTCCGGGAGGAAATGGCGCCGGTCCTCTCCCGAATTCAGCAAACCAGCTTGCGTTTATTACCATGCATCACCTACTTTTATCCATCAAAGATCAAGTAAATTATTCGAAAAGTCTTCAAAATCGCTCCCGAATCCGAGGTGCAGTAGCTGTCTTTTTTATTTTCTATGCCCTATCCTGCTCTCTGTAATTGATCCACGCAGTGCACATGTAACCCTCTGATATCGTGCCCTGCCCAAAGAGCATACGCCCAGCACTCTCCTCGACTCTTCTGGTCACATCGTGGCCGGCAAGGTCACTCAGCCGTCTCATCGCCATCGGGATGGCTCTAGATCAGCGAGAGGCCGTGCTGTTTGGACTCATGCCTGGCTCTTCCAAAACATGGCGAGACATTGCAGATATATGGTATCATCGTTTTCCGAGCGTAGTTGTAAAGATCAGCTGTAGCCGCCCAGTTCATCGAGGATTGACGACGCAACAATTCAGGTGGACTGGCAATGAGTTTGCAGCGCGCCGAAATTATTGTGTCATGCAAAAGCATAGTCAAAGACATGAAGAGCGAAATTTGGTTCGCGGGCCAGGGCGAGAGTCGGCAACGCAGCAAATGCTTGGCGGAAGGTGATCCCATTAGGCATCGCAGGGCCAGACAACTCGCACCTCGATCCCCGTTGCAGCTTGCCGAGCACCAAGAAAAATTGAAGATGCAGGAGAACTGGACCAGAGGGGCGCTCAATCTTCATCAAAGCTCAGTTTGATGGCCTTTGTTTTCTTCTTTGGCTTCTTGACCCCCACCTTATCCTTCTTGTCTCCTTCATAACTTTTCACCTTGCTTGCAGTCGTCCCATCTCCCTCGTCCTCCTCCTCTTCTCCCCAGCCAACAATCTTGCCCACTTTCCGCTTTCTCCCGCCAATCGACATATTCGCATTCACCACCGCTTCCTTCTTCTCCTTCTCCTTCTCCTTCTCTTTCTCCTGCGTGCCCTCGCCGTCCTTCTTCGGGTCATCATGCTGTCCAGGAGCCACCACGCCATCCTTGTCCACCTCGAGCGCTACCGTGTTGCCGTACTCATCCACTACCAGCGGCACATCCTCGGCCTCTTCGCTGCCGCGGCGTTGCTTGCCGGGCCGTCGACGGCCAGCTGCGATGGGGTCCGGACCGCCGTGGCCGGCGGCTTGTGCCTGAAGCGCCGCGAGAAAGGGCGGTGGCTTGGATGCGTAGGATAAATTCTTTGAGTTGAATTTTTCGGGCATAATGTTCAGACTTCGCCCCTGGCGGGACTGTTTGTCGCGGATTATTGGTAAGTTAGGACGTGAAAGATGCTTGTAGTCATGATGAGGCAGGGATCCAAAGTAAGTTGGTGGTGCTGCTTGTTTTGATGCCTGACTAAGCGACTCAATATCAGACCACTCTAGATTGGTCGTCTACCATCCGGCAATGACTTGTTCTATTTTGAATCGCTGGCTTTTAGTATCCGTCATAGTTCCTCTTCATGCCGTTGCCGTGAACTGCTGTCCTACGTGAGATCTTGATTGGGGGCGGGAAGTCTCCGTCTTGGTTCCTGTACAGGATGTAGACAGTAATCTTCAATTAACAAAAGGAACCAGTTCTCATATTCTACAAGTCTCCACTCTCCAACGTGGGATACTTTTCCATGCTTTACTTCTATGACCCCAAAAACCGCGTAGCGCACCTCTCCCTCTCGTCTATGTTGTCTCCTTGTACAGTTGCATCGACCTCCGATCCCAAGCGCCACAAACATATCTGTCAACACGTCCAAATCGCACTGATTGGCGATTCGCTCATCGGTAGCGGTACTCGGGCTTAATGTAGTCGGCGAAAGTCTGAGGCTCCGGGTACTCGGGGGCGTGGTGGTGGCCATGGTGGTCATCCTCGGCGCCAACATAGTCCATCTTGTAGACGCTGCCGCACTCAGGGCAACGCTCAATGGGGCGGTCCTTGGAGATCTGTAAAGAAATGAGTATAGGCACACGGTGATAATATGAGTTTCCTGTCAACTTACGCCGAGCCAGGTCACGACGTGGGAATCGGCAGGGTAGCCGGTGCAGCCGAGGTACTGCTCTTCACCAGCAGAGCGGACACGGATGGGGTCCTCCATCGTGCCCTTGCGGCTGGCATCAAGTGGTCGCATGTCGAAGATGTCGACACCCTCCATCTTTCCGAGGATCTCGAGACGCTCGAGACCAGTCGACTGCTCGAGGTCGGTAGGAACGGTGCCGGGCTTGGCACCAGGTGCAAGCAGGTCTTCGTCGGTCTTGACCTCTGTACGAAAAAAGAAAATGTCAGCTCTCTGCACCAGTCTCCTTCGTGTGTATGGCTCAATTGATACAATCGGGTGTCCGTGTTTCGCGATCGGATGTTGTCGGGATTCGCGATGACTCCATCGAAGCGCGGGATGTACGTACGGGAAAAGGTCTTGTAGGTGCCGACAGTTTTGCTGCTGTCATGGGCGAGGGCAGCGGCCTGCTCGTTGGGAGTAGTCGGGCCTTTGGCAGCTTCACCTGCAATCAGCATTCGTTAGTGATCGTTGACATCGAACACAAAGATTTCGCCAGGATAGAGTGCGTACGGCGGACAAAGGAGGTGGTGAAGGAGCGGGCGACAGCGGGCTTGATGGCAGCACGGCGGGCCGCGGCAATGACTGTGCGTTGCATGAACATGGCGGGCAAATGCGACAGTTCTGTGCAGTTTGGTCGGGATGGTAATTAGGCGGATGGGGAAGAAGCAGTGGCCTGTTATCGAGGGATTTGTGAGATGAGCTGCTTCGGGTTGAAAGGTTTCCATTTTGGCTGAATTGACCAATCAGATCGCGCCTATTCCAATCACGTGAATTTGGAGCTTTGCCGAGCCAGCGACATCAGCTCATCTCGTAAGTGGGCGATGCTTCGGGACTAAGGAAATTTTGTCACAGTTCGTGAGGTCGGCATTTGCTTTTCTTTCCAGTGAAGACCAAATTTCAAATTTAATAATTTGCTGCGATTATTGCCTAGTCCGTCTTGTCCAATCCCTACTCCGACGACAGCCTCCAAGCTCCACGTCGGCTCGCGCATTAAGCGAAGCACACTGCATATTTCCAAAGGAAGACTATTCCATACAATTATCATTTCGAATTTCATAGCAAATATCACTTCGATATACCCCTCTCGGCCCTGTGCGCGTTCACACCTCCGTATATTTTTGGTCGATTCGCCTCACGATCAGCCAGCCGGCGACGCTTCCTGTCTCGCTCCTTCGAGTGCGAAATTCCGTGCGCTAGCTCGCGACCTCTAACATCGACTTTTTCGCGATTGACGTATGATGCCAGTTTGGCTGTCTTTGGAGTCGATGGCTTTCCGAGTTTTCTGACTCGGCATGCTTTGTTCTTGCCGAACTTTCTCTCATTGCCAGTAAGAGAAGCCCAGTAGAGGACAATAGTGCGGAACCCCTGGTCCGCCTGCCCACCGTCATCGCCCATCGTGCGAATAATCCCTTTCAGCATTTTTCGAGAATTATCCAGGGCACTATGTAGATCAGACTTTAGATTCTTGCAGATAGCCCATCGGTAAAAGTCATAAGGGTCCATCGTTAGCTTCTTCATATGGTAGAGCTCCTGTAGATTAGAGATCTTAAGAGCAAATTTGTAGAGAAGCTCTTTTTCACACAAGCCGTCAGCTGGCATGTATTTTTTGGCCACAAGCTGGTTTGGGTGGTATTTGCCGATACCATGCCCGAAAATCTCTCGAATCTTCGCGTATTTACTGCAGTCATCGCTTGCAGTCTTTAGAAGTTTATTCATCCGATCTGTGCTCTTGATGCCCAATGCCTTCACTTGAGCCCAGTATTTCTCTTTGCTTTTTTTAGCTTCTTGTTCGGAAAGCAGAAGCTTATCGAGAGACAGCCAGCCTGGTTCCTAATAAGGAGACGTCTCGTCGATTCGCTCAACAGGGACGCCGCGTACCGCCACGGGTTCTTGATAAAATTTCCCGTCTGGGCTGAGAACAAAGACGGAGGTAGATTTGGTCGCAAGATCTTTCATCATCTGTGTCTTCAAGCGCTCGGGCACATTGTTGTATGGAGACGCAGATGCGGCAAGACGTCCAAGCTTCTTCGTTAGTGTATAAGCAGACATATTTTATTATTTATGAATTACCTCTTGCAGTGACGACGTTTGCAAGATTGATGCTGGCTTCGTCGCCAGCTCCTTCACTGGCACTCTAAACCCCTCATCGAAAGCAAAACCCCGGATGGTATCGGTGGCTTTGCTCTGCGCGTCGTGGTCTTGAGCTGTCGGAGCTGCCGCGACAGCAGCAGCGGTGGTAGCAGCGGTGGCAGCAGCCGCAAACGAAGCAGCACCAAATGCTGGAGTAGGATATTTGTACATCGTATAAACCAGGCTGACGACGTGCGCAGGTGTTGCTGCACGGTGAAAGAGAATGCAGACAGTGAAGAATGAAGTCAGAGGGGAAGAGGGAGGGGACGCGCAACGAAAACACGTGAAATAAACAACAGTAAATAGATGCACAAAGTAACTATGCTCACCGTCAGGTGCCGCTGGCAGCTGGCAGGAGGCAAACGGAGTAGACTAAAGAGTACCTCGATTCACTGCAACGATGGACTACAAACAGGACAAGGAGTAGCAAGTTAGGTGTTTATTCATTTAGATTGTAGAGTATTTCCTATTCAGTCAATTTACCTATGAAGCCGGGCGTTTCGGCTTGCGTTAGTTCTAATCCGCCGGTTTTGGTGCCACGAGCAGCAGCTATAGCTGGAAATGCTTTGTATTCACTACTATCGCTTCATCGTTTTCGTCTGATGTTCAAAGCTGCGAGTCTTCTTCAGCATGGTGCTGTTAGTGATGGACTTCGCATGTTCATGGGGCGACTACACGCGCACCACAGCTTCACAACAGATTGAGGCAATAATTTACGACAATTTGGTTAAGACGCAATTATTCTTGTAGACCACGAGAAATAACACTCAACAGCAATTCTTCTTCTTTACTCAACCCATCTAACAAAATGCTACAAGAAAAAAAGAGAAAAGTAAATCTGCATCAGGGTAGCCGAGGCTCTGTAGTCGAGCGGATACCGCAGTCTAAACTAAAACACTAATGCTGGTTAAATACACCACTGCTTACCTACATACATATACTTTTATCCGCTTACACCAACCATAACACGAGAGAGAAAAAAAAATTCACGCTGTTCAGTTTACATTCTATTCAACGCAAGCATTTACCCCTCACTTGCAGCAGGCACCGGGCAGAATCCTCCCGTATCATCCTCGTGCCTGCTGCATCTTTTTCCATACCCCCATTCACATTTGTCCAGGCCCGTCGCAGTCATGCGTCTGCTGCTCATTCGCCACGGCGAGACCGTCGACAACGTCGCCGGCATCTTCGCGGGCGTGCGTGACTCGGCGCTGACGACGCACGGCGTGTTACAAGCCGGCCGTCTCGGCGGCCACCTCGCTGCGCGCTTCCCCTCGTCCGTCCGCGCCGTCTTCACGTCGGACCTGCAGCGCGCCGCGCGGACGGCCGCCGCCGTGCGTGGCGTCTGCGGTGGCGAGCGCGTCCCGCTGCACACGACGCCGCTGCTGCGCGAGCGTCACTTTGGACCCCTCGAGGGCGTGGCCTGCCGCTCGTCGCGCGTGCACGTCGACGACGTCGCTGAGACGGCATCGTCGATGCGCGCTCGCGCCCGCCGCTTCCTCGATGAGATGCTGCTGCCGCTGCTGAGGCTGCGGCGCAGCCGCGCCGAGGATGATGTGGTGGTTGTCGTCGCGCACGGCCTGTTTTTGCCAAAGCTGTATGGATGCCTGCTGGAGCGGGTGCCGTGGCAGAGCCTTACGCTCGACCCGGAGCTGCTCATGTCGTACCCGGGGGCGCCACCGCCGCTGCAGCCCTGGTGGTCCAACACGGCGTACCTCGAGTGCACGGTGATGCCGGACGCGACCACCGGAGGTAGGGCTCTGAGGATGCACGTCCTGCGCGTCAATTGCACGACGCATCTCAAGTATCTGACGAGGACGCGCGGCGGTATCGGCAGCGCGCCGCACGATGCAAGGCAAAGGACCATCGATTCCTATTTTGGAAAGAGGATGTAAACGGCCGACAATGATGATATAACGACAATGATGAATTACGTTGACGAATTACGATATTTTGGCAAATGGTTAGTCATTTTTTCCTCTTCTTTTACACTTCATTTCGTCTGCATGCCCTCGAGCTGCTGAACCCCTACCCAAGTATATGATGAGAGACAAATATTCACAGACCTGTACCAAATACATAATGTGGACACGTTATTTTACCAACTGCTGTCTGATGCTTGATTTCAAATCTTTCTATCCTTCCATTTCATTTCATATTCTATGCACATTGCTGACTTTGTCAACATAGGGGATATTACTACTACTTAAGCCACTTGGTGTTTTAAACATCCGTGCTGGTCTCGTCTATGCCCGTAAAAATCTTGTAGAAGCGCTTGCTCACGGCCTGTCCAATCGCCCGGTCCGAGAACGCTCCGTCTTTGTTGGCACTCTTACGGAGCTGCTCCAGCGCATTAGGCCCGCGCGCCTCTAACCCTTCGACCAGCTTCGTGACACTGCCAAATTCCGACGCCACACCATAGGCGATAGGGGCTGTCACGCGGAAGATTTCCTGTAGCATGCGCACATAGGTATCTTGCGTGTTCTCGCCCGTTCTGACCTGACCGCTGTCCATGCAGAACCGCGCGCCGGCCGTATCCTCGTCCCTTTGCCTCTTGTAGGGAATGATAGAGATGTTTTGCGTAAATATTGAAATCCATTGCGCCGTTTCGAGCGGTATGGCAGTGTGGTGGATGAGGACGTCGTGCTCGACCTGCAGTCGAAGCATAGTATCTTCCACCATGTCCTCGTCAATGTATTCGGCTGGCTCAGCTCGTCGACGTCCTGGGGCTGTCTGACTTTCGTTCTGTGATCGTACACCAGCGGCGAACTGCCGGTTCCGTATGTTCCGGTTCTTCCTCATCCAAGCTGTAACGCCTTGCAGGATGTAAATGAGCTTTTCGTCTGCATATTGGCCTCGGAGCGAGGTCATATGCGCGTCAAGGCCATCGTCCACGGCGAGTTGCACCAAGTTCTCTGCAGTCATGAAAACGAGGGCATGTTCCTCTTGTTCAATACGCGGCGGCACCGGGACCCATTGACCTGACTCATCGTCAAACTTGCTGTTGATCTTGCGACGCCACTTGATAACATTGTGTACTGAACTTTCATAGTCTCGGTGTTGCACTTCTAGTCCCTCGAGCAGCGTTTCAAGCTGCACTTTGATTGTTGACGGGAGAGACAGTGGAATCTCTACAATCATTTCTTTTGCAGATACCTTTCTGTTTCCTTTTGCCTTGTTCACTTCCACAATGGCAGCTGCAACATCTCTTTGCCGTTGCCGCTCTGCCTTTTCTCGTTCTCGTTCCTGGCGTTTCTGCTCTTTCTCGTGAGCCTTGGCCGCAGCGCGCTGACTAGGGTCAATGGCCTGTCGCGGCTTTCTCTGCTTAGTCTCGGAACGTTTGCGCTTGGAATCGTTCGCTGACTTGGATTTCGGAGCAGGTTTCCATGTGTAATCGTGGTATGTAGACCGACCTTGTGACAAGTCGAAGTTGCTAATGGCCGGTAGATCGTCATCGCTAGAAGCAGATGTGTCCCCGATGCTGATAACAGATGGACTGCGTTGTAAGCAATTTGGAGGTGCAATTGTGGTATTTGGAGGCGCGGATGAGCACGGAGCTGAGCTAGATATGGGATCCCAGGCAGCCACTGTACTTTTTGGGCGTGCCGGTTCTCGAGCAAGAGGTGTATGGGATGTGCAGAAGGGCGCCATTATTCTCACAGGCGAGCTGGCAAATGGATCTGATAGTTGATCTTGAAAAATCTGGGCGTGTGCCGTGTTGGCAGCCTGTCGTGGTGGTGGTGAGCTAGCAAATGGATCAGAGTCGGGCATCCAGGCACTACCGGGCTGCACTGGCTCTGTCCTGCTCCTTTGCAAGCTGGTGACTCGTCGTTTTGGAGAGGTCAAGGGAGAAACAGCTCTATGTGATTGGATAGGGATGACGGATTCGGCTTCCTCTGGCAATGCCGTCCTTTTCGAGCCTTTGGCTTGCAATGACTCTGCTGAGACGAACGAGCTGGACGGTCGGCATGGCTGGTAAACGCTCTCCTTAGCTGACAAGCGCAGCCGCTTCGCACTTGATTCGTTTACGAGCCTTGGACTCTCAAGTATCTCATCCCCGCTGCTACAGAAATCGTCCGAGTGAATCTCGACATGCGCCGGTTTTGATGGCGCGGAGTCGGGCTTGGCCGCTGCATGCCTGGGTGGCACGGCATCTCTAGGCGGACTCGAAGAGATAAGGTCAATTACGTTGGAAGTCATGTCCGGAGACCAGCTCGCAAATGACCATTGTGAATTGGAAAGGCCTGTCAATGTCTGGTGCGTGTACTGTTCAGGTGACGCGGGAGGATAAGCGACGCAATTGCGATGTTTGACGCGAAATCACGTGCAGAGTCGCCCGGCTGCGCCACTTGCTGAACAAGCTTCAATTCCGACTTGAATTCTGATGCACAAGGCAGCTACATTTCCCAGTGTTGGCCGCGCTAGCTGTAGACGCGTCTCATGCTCATACGGATACACGCAGAAACTACCATCATTTTCCCTTGCTCGGATCGTTTCCGGCTCATCTGACACCCATCTTAGAGCCTTCCGCCTAATGCTCGAGCCACACGAAATGAGAACCCGAGTGGCTGGCGTGGCTGGTTACACTCGATTAATGAGGGAGGGAGGTTTGTAACGCCGATTGAACAACTCAGTATTGCTTCTTTTTTTTTCCTTTTTTGCACAGAATACGGCCCGGCATTCCAGGCGCTCGGGGCCGGTAACTAGTCAGTCCCTAAGAAAAAAGCAAGCCGCGTGGCAGCAATGAGACTATTTACCCCGCAGGACGAACTCAATCGTCGACCGAAGGCTGACGCAAAAGAAAAACGAGGAAAGCAAAAACAAGCCATTATGATTTAGCTGTACGGATACGGAGTACTCCAAACATGGGCTGGAATTTACTTAGTAGCTACTGATCGGTGTCAGGTAGTCAATGGCATTCTTGGTGGCGGCACGAGTCGCGTGCATGCCGCCGCAAAGGTGAACATGCAACTAGTCATTGATGTCAGGCGACTCAAACACCCAGATCGTGAGTATCTACGGATACTGGGGTAATGATATGACTGACACTAAGAATATTCAACTGGATCATATAAGCAATGATGGTGATTCGTATCAGTAAGCAAATAATCATCAAACTAGACCCTAGATGTGACCTGATACTTTGTATCATGGGTAAAAGGGCCAAAGCGAGCGGCCTGTATGCAACCAAGTAGTACATACTCCTGCCAGCACATGCGATCTTCATGGACACGGTCGTCGGTTTTGATGGCAAACAGGGCGATGCAAGCCATGTGGGACAGGGGACAAAGATCTTCCAAAAAGCCGCAGATATGCGACTTGAGGACTATGAATCATGCGGAGGCATTGCGCCTGCATGCTGTATGCAGGCAGCATGCTGTATGCATGTAAGGCTTGGGATAGCTGCAAGTGCGCCAACACTGACGACATAAGCGCTTAAGAAAATGCAGGGAGCGGTTAGACAAACCTGCAGCTGACTTGGAGTAGGCGCATGATTTTCCAACCAATTTAATCACGAAGTTGGCATGAAAGGGCCCCCTTTGCCACTGGGTTTAAGCACAGACGGAGGTGGGCGTTTGGCGATAGGGGGCCGTCTGGCGATATAAAGTTTACCTGTATCCATCCGTGTTAGTGGCCGCGACGGAAAAGGGACAATGCAGGCCGCGACTATGGCTGACAGCTGAAAAGCCGAGGCGTAGGGGCCAGCCGCTTGTTCCGTACCAGTGCTTTCGAAAATTTCGCAAATAGAAATAAAGAGGCAAGAGTCATCTGAGTACAGTTCAGCAGAGGACTGAATCAGCCGGACACGCCGAGCAGTGTCTCATTGCAGTCAAGGGCAACAAGACAAGGTCGTAGACATGTTGACCGGACGAGGATACCCTGTGTTGGCAATACTGGCATTTTGAGGTGGAAAGGGGTGTCCGGAAGAACAAAACATGTTTGATGGGCGAACTGAACGATGGGACATTCGGCTTGAGCGTTGAGAAAAAAATAGAAGGTTAAATGGAAGATGCTTGGGGCGGACGCACCGGCGCAGGGCGGGGTCAAACTGTGAAGAGAAACTGTGAAGAGCGAACGCACGTCTACGGATTTTAACGTATATTTTAAATATGATCTGGCAGCCCTCGGCGATATTGCAGCCTTTGTCCTATCAGGAGAGGAAAGGGAAAACTCTGGATCAAGGCGTCGCGCTGGGAGTCTGTCATGGTCGGCAGATCTGACAGCAGGCGCATGTGAGTAGAATCCGATGAGAAAAATTCAACAAAGATGATGGGTAGGGGTCTGAGACGACATGTAAATTTTTTTTTGTAACTATTACAGAATACGGATACCCCGCAAGGCGTTGCATTGCGGAGGTGGATAGATGGTGATGGCCTCTACAGCCCAAAATGCAAGCAATTGCCGCGACGGGCTTCTGTGAGCGATTGTGAGGGTTGCATCCAAGGTTGAAGCAGACATATGCATCTAATGCGTGTCAGGCAACTGTTTTGCAGGCAACGACGTTTTAGCGGTGCGCGCATAAAGGCCAATTAATATATGCCGGTCGTTGCTCGTTTGGGATGTGTGGTTCAGCTAGTACAGAACCAGGTGGCTGAAAACGCGAAAAGACGAGGATAAAACTCTTTATTCGGGAAGACGTGCACCCCTGGAACCATAATAACAGAAGTCGCGATTCGGTGGTTGGGTTACTTGTTAGTCGCCATCGACAGTCAGAAGAGGATATGATTGAACCTTGTCAGGCTAACATTACTAGTACAGGGCGTCATTATCAGCAGAAAAGAAAAAGAAGAAAAGAAAGCATGTGCTTCAGGGATGAAAAAGCAACTTGGAACGAGGCGGGTGAGATGGCTATCAGCCTAACTAGTGGTTGCTGGTGGCTGGCATGCTTCTGGTCAGGGGGAAGGTTTTGTGCTTTTTTTTTTTACGGATACATACAGAAGTTGAGAGATAACTACCAGCACAACTAGTTGCTCCGTAATCTGTAGTCAACTAATTAAATAACTAATCTGTACGGATGCCTTCACGGATTGACGGAGGAGACTCGACAAAGAGGTGGAGTAGGAGCAAGCCACTTTGATTCTTCCCTTGTGACGAGGGGTCCAAGCCCAAGTATCCGCAGAATGACAAGACCAGCAGTCGGGACCCAGTGAACTGACGAAGAGACTGGTCATGGCGAACCCAGCGGCCCAAGTTCTTGGGTTGGTGTTACAGCAGTATTACCAGTGCTGACAGCGGCTAATTCAAGTGCGACGTTACCGGCAGTTGTGTAGCCAATACTGCGGCGTATAATCCAAATGTCTGTACGGATATCCGTACAGAGTAATATTTATTGAGGTCGACAGGAACGTTTCAATACCCCCGCAGGACTGGTGGCAGGGCGGAACAGAAAGGGGAAATTTCCCTACCAAGGCCCTGGTCGGTCCTGGCCGGGCCTGGCCATCCCGCTGGCGGGCTGGGGACTATCTATGAGTCTGTGACGGTGCCGGCGGCGCCATGCCCCTGGATGGCTGTTGTGCTTTTTGCGCAGGTACGTTCGGTACTTGAGGGGAATCAAGCCACTGCATTGCATGGCGGTGACTGGTCGCAGGCAATTTCGGCTGGCAGGACATGTTCGCTTGCCGGCTGTACTGAAGGCTGTGGGCATCGACTGATGCAGTGGTGCTGCCTTGTTGAAGAGCCAATCGCGTCATACATTTACACGTCGTCTTTTTGGTTTCCATGCGCATGGTTTGGAACAAGGGTGCTTTGCATTGTGATAATTGTACTCCGTATGGAGTCTGTACCTACGACGACTGCCTGTACCTGCCCATCACGGACATTGCTCCAAGTACACATGTACTCCGTATTAAACACGAGTATCAGTAACTAACTGTTTAGCACCATACCACACAGAGACCTTGCTGGTACCAGTCAACTGCCTCAAGCACTGGTACCTATCTTTTCTCTGTATTTTGATTATGGTAGATATGTAATCCGTATTGTTCTTGCAATTACTTATTATGCAGCTTGGCTATTTAGCTCTGGCCCCTTGTTCGGCGTTGTGGTGGTTGCGACGCTCGGTGCTAGGTCTCTTGCTTTTTCCGCCCCCTTTTGCGTTGGAGGTGAGCTGATGCACTGGTGAAAGGAAAAAAAAAGGTTGACTTAATTTTTTTTCGCCAAGTTTTCCCTTATATTTGTAGAGGTGTGTTACTTGGCGCATCGCCGACACTTGCATCGTTTCCCGCCGGCTGCATCGCGACAAGACCACGACACGAACCACAACGCAGTGCGCACCCACTATTCATTTGTTCGTTCGCACCAACAACAGAACGGTGCCCGCCCGGCCGCCACTGCAAGCACCCCGGCTTCTAGTTTAATTAAAAAAGAAAACGCCAGCCATCTTGCTCTCTCGTCTTCTAAAATCTCGCACCAAAACGACTCGCTCGACAGGCTACAGCCTACCAGACTCCAGTACAGCCGCCCAGGGGGGGGCCATTGCTCGTACATGCCAGGTACCTAGTCGCCCGCTGCTGCTGCTGTCTCCCGCACACCCCTCAACGAGCCTCGACGGAGGCAGAGACAGACCGACAATCGATGAGCAACAAGGAAAAGGAAAGAAAAATAGAAAGAAAGAAAGAAAGAAAGATTTCCGACTCGACTCCCGCATATTCGTAGCTCAATATTGGATATATCCACCCGACTCGTCACCACTTGAATAGTGCAGTTCCTCCTTTCTCTTTGCAACGCATGCTTGCCTGAAAGCTCGCCCAATCCACCAATTGCCTCGTGGGGCCACCACCTCCAACAAGAGCAGCTCTGGGTTTATTCCCGACATGACCAGCGGAGTCGAAAACAGAAACATTATTGTTATTCATTGGTGCTGCGTCTGTCAGGGCAAGTCGTATTCTTGCGACAAGTGCCTTCCAGCCTGCTCTGGCTACCTACCTCCTACCTAGTACCTACCTACCTCCTAGCCGCCAGCCCACCACGCTTGCTTGCCCACCAAAAATCCCTGGCCGGTCCCCTGCTAAAACTGCTACGCCGCTAGGTACCTCCTACGCCGCTTGGCCGCCAACCCGTTCGCGCAAACGACGGCTGCACCTCTTCTCTTCTTCATTTCTCCTTCTTCCGTTATTTCACCCAAAATAACCACGCGAGACCAACAATCAAATCCTTACCCCTACTAGCAAGCATCCTTTTTGCCTTCTGACGCACAAATACACCATTACTCACCCGCGCCGGGACCATCCGTGTCCCCGCGAGAGCCAGTTCCCGCCCAAAATGGCCAGCACTCCGCCAGCTTCGCCTATTCACCAGCGACCCTCGTCCGCCATTTTCAAGCCTTCGAGGAGCAGCAGTAGACTGAGCATGAGCAGCAAGACGGGACTGGGCAGCCGCGCCTCGGACGAGGACGCGCGCACCGCCGTCCGTGTTGGTATGTTTTTTTTTCCCTCTGATTTTTGCTCTTTCCACCCTTGGCGCGCCCAATGCTCATCCCGCGCGCGCATAGCTGTACGCATTCGACCGCCTCTTGAGCCCTCAGATCCCGGCTACGACCTGATACCACAGCGCTTCCAGCGCTCCATGGTTCAGACCTCAGCAGACACAAGCCTATCCATAGATTCTCCCCAAGGACGCAAGCTCTTCGTTTTTGACCGCGTTTTCGGCCCCGAAGTCGAGCAGGAAGGCGTATGGGACTATCTCAGCGACTCAGTCAACGCCTTCGCCCAGGGCTACAATGTCTCGCTCCTCGCCTACGGCCAGTCGGGCGCCGGGAAATCGTACACAATGGGCACCTCGGGCCCTCTAGATCAGCAAGATGACAACATGATGGGTAAGCCAGCATGCCTGTTGCGCCTCTGCCGAATGCGCGCATCCTCCCCGCCATTCCCCTCTTCTAACATCTCTCCCCAGGTGTCATCCCCCGCGCCGCAACTGCCCTCTTCGCGAAGCTTGAGTCCCTCTACGGCAAAAATGACGGCTCAATCGGTTCACTCGGCTCCCTCAGAGGCAGCCAATTCCTGACGCAACTAAAAAATCCACGTGGTTATGCCCAGCAAAATCCTCTCGGTGACCGCAACTGGTCTCTGAGAGCCACCTATGTGGAAATCTACAACGAACAGCTTCGGGATCTACTAACCCCCGAAACAACCCCCCTCGGCGAACGTTCCAACGTCGCTATCCGCGAAGACACCAAAGGCAACATCATAGTGACCGGCCTTCACCAAGTTCAGATTGAGTCCGCTGACGATCTCATGAATGCCCTCGCTATGGGCTCGACTATTCGCCAAACCGACGCTACCGCAATCAATGCCAAGTCTTCTCGCTCCCATGCCGTCTTCTCGCTGAACCTGGTACAGAGACGCAGCAAGAACCAGACCAACGCTGCCGAGAAGCGGTTTTCCGTACCCATTGAGGCCATGACCGGACAGGAAGTTTCCATAACCACGGATAGCAAACTGCATTTCGTCGATCTTGCCGGCAGTGAAAGACTGAAAAACACTGGCGCGCAAGGCGACAGAGCCAAGGAAGGCATTTCCATCAATGCCGGCTTGGCCTCGCTCGGCAAAGTCATCAGCCAGCTGTCATCCCGCCAACACGGCTCGCACGTATCGTATCGTGATTCCAAGCTCACCCGTCTTCTGCAAGATTCGCTCGGTGGCAATGCCATCACTTACATGATTGCCTGTGTAACCCCGGCCGAATTCCACCTCAGCGAGACCCTCAACACTGTCCAGTACGCCCAGCGCGCCCGCGCCATTCAGTCCAAGCCCCGAATTCAGCAAGTAGAGGAAGGCGACAGGCAAGCCGTCATCGATCGCCTCAAGGCTGAAGTCAGCTATCTTCGCGAACAGATCCGCAACTCCCAAAATGGGGACTCAGCCTCCAAGAACTCCAACGCCGGCATGACCGACCGCTCTGAACGGGACAAGGAGCGCGAAACTGAAATGCAGAATCAGCTTCTCGACATGCAGGAAAACTACAGCGCACTCGGCCAGCGTCACGCACGTCTCATTGCCGAAATGGCCAGAGCGGGTGACAAGGAGTCTGCCGATAAGGAAGCCTCAGACTCGTCGCAAGTTAACAGCGCCACTGACAGACTGAATCGCTCCAATTCCTTCGCCCAGGCTGTTGAGCAGGTCGTTCTCGAGTACGAAAAGACGATTGAGTCGCTTGAACAATCTCTGTCTAGCACTCGAAGCACCCTCTCCACCACTGAGACCTCACTGCTCGAGAGAGAGACGAAGCTGGCCTATATTGAAACCATCAACACGCAACTTCAGTCCCGAGTACAAAAACTCATGGACCGCGAAGCCAATACAGAGTCCTACCTTCACGATCTCGAATCCAAACTGGACGGCCACAGCAACGGCGACGAAAAGAATGCTTCCATTATTACCGATTTGCGCAAGGAAATTGCCCGCGCTCGTGAGAATGAGGCGTCGTGCGAAGACTACATTTCCACTTTGGAGGAGCGCCTCGCCGAAGCCGACCAGGACGCCGAGCTGATGCAGCGCGAGATTGATCGCCTAGAACAAACCATTGAACGCCAGCGCAGTCTGGGCAAGCTTGATTCCCTACTCTACGAACTCGATCACGTCGACGGGGCGAAGCAGCCCGAAGTGAATGGAACCCACGAGTCTTCTTCACTCCGTGCTTCTGCTGACCACTCCCGCAAGCTATCTCATATCCGTACACAGAGTCAAATCAACGAAACTATCCACGAGGATGATGAGGATGCTGATGCAGACGCCGACGAATCTCGTGCTAGTACCGTTCGAGAGGAGGTCTTCCAGGACTCCGTCGAACACGTCAATCGTCAAGTCAAGACGCCCGACGGTCTCCAAATCGGCTCTCCCGCCCAGCTTGCACAAAGCCCGGACCAGAGCAAGTATGTCGCAGATAAACTCGAGAACGTGACACAGGAGCTGGTAGACCTCCGTGTTGAGCACGAATCTACCGTCAATAACTACGACGCACTTCAAGCCAAGTATGACGAAGCCATGCAGAAGCTGGCCACCCTCCAGGATACCGTTGATGAAGCCCGCCACCTCCCCAGCGTACGTGACTCTGTCGCCTCGGAATATTCGTCCAACCAGCGACCCGATTCTTTCCGCTCCTCAGTCGTATCGCAACTAGCCAAGGACGGTCCACGTTCATCTGCGTCCCGCTCCCTCTCGTCTGAGCTCTCCTCTGCTATGGAGTCGGCTGACACCGCAGACACCTCGGCCCATGAAGACATGGTCAAGGACGACGATACGGCTACCACCAAGCCTGACGCCTCTAGCGATGATGTTACGCAGAGCGATCTGACTGCTGAATTAACTCAAGAGCTGGAGCGCCTCAAACAGCTTGCCGACGACAGAGAAGAGGCTGCCAAGGAACTTGCCGCTAAATACGCCCAGCTTCAGTCATCCCACAGTGACACTCTTGATGCCGTGGAGCAGCTCAAAACGGATCTGTCCAAGGCGCGTGCCGTGGAGGCTTCCTCGCCGCGTACTGCTAACCCTGTGATTCGCCGCAAATCCAGCCAAAATCTCCTCATCATTGACAGAGCTCACCGCTCGTTTGCCTCTTTGCGTAACATAGCTAGCGAAAACTTTGAAACCCGGCCGGAAGTCATGCAAAACTTTGAGCTCAATCTCAACGCCGCCATGCATGAACTTCACACCCGCAGCGAGCGCATCCAGGAGCTCGAGGCTTCTGTCGCGTCAACAAAGAAGGAAATGGAGACTAAGATGACCATCATCTCTGGCCTGACTCGTGAGCGCACTAGCTTAAAGGCCAGCCCCATGGACATGTCCATGGTCGCAACTCTGCGACAGAAACTCGAGCAGAATGAGAAACAGCTGGCTGACATGGCTGAAGGCCACAAGCAACGCGAACAGTCTCTGATGGCCGAGTTGGAGCAACTGCGCGTTAAATTTGGCCAGAATGAGGCAAAGCATAGAGATGGCGTTGAGGTCACTGCCGCCGACAAGGACAAGCAGGTCATCTCTCTGCAAGCCGAGCTTTCCGCCTGGGAATCAAAGCACACGATGACTCTGATTTCCGTGCAGGCCGCCGAGGCCGAGCTCCGCAGCACTATTGAACGCCTCGAGGCCGAGCTCGCCGCAGCAAATGGCGATCTCGAAAAGGCCAAGGCTGCCTCGACGGCTGACGTTGACACCATTGCCAGCAATGAACGCAAACACCTTGATCTCGTCAACTTTTTGCGCAGTGAAATTGATGAGTATAAGAAGCTCATCCATAGCAACTCCGCCAGGATTGCTGAGCTCGAACAGGCACATGCTGCCACCAAGTCCGACCTGGAGATCATGTCGACCTCGCACAGCGCTGCGGCGTCCCAGGCAAAACAGCACGAGGAACTCGTCGCCGAGCTGAAAGCCCAGATTGCCAGCTTTGAGGGCACCTCCAAGTCTCACCAGGAGGCTCTCGATGGGCTGTCGGCGACGCACGCCAAGGAACTTGCCGAGATAAAGACGCACGAGCAAAAGGGTTACGAAGAACAGATGGAGGTTCTCCTGGCTGAGCACCAGGAATCGGCACGCAAACTCGAAGCCGAGGTAAATGACGCCCGTGATGACTTGATGAAGGTGGCTACACAGGTCGCCTCTGCCCTGGGGTTGGAGGTCAGCATCGAGAAGCTTACTGAGCGCATCGATGGGCTGGTCAATGACCAGAAGCTGCTCCAGGCGGAGCAGATTAAATCGACTGAGATGCAGCAGCACGTCACCGAGCTTACCTCGATCAACGCAACTGTTATGCATGACCTGGAAGAGGTCAAGGCCAAGCTAGCTGAGCTGCTGACCGAACCCGCCAGCGAGACTGAGGCTGCTGTCGCGCCCACATCTATCAAAGACCAAATCATTGCCGTCAAGGGTAGGATGAATGAACTGGAGTCCAAGAACAAGAAACATAGTCGCCTAGTTGAGGAGCTAGAGGAGCAGCTGCAAAACAACTTTGACGAGGCACAGGTGGCGAACAAGCGCCTCAGCTCTCTGCAGACGGAGCGCACAGCGCAGCTGGAAGAGATCAATGCCGCCAGAGCCAAGCTTCAGGCCGAGCTGGACACGCTCCGTGTCGAGTACAACTCGCTGCAGGTCAAGCTGAACGAAGCTGACGCCAATGGCGACGTGCGGCGCTCCAACTCGGGTTCGACAATTCGCAAGGCTGCTTCGCACAATTCTCTGCCTTCACCACCCCCCGCTATCCCCCTACCGCCGCTGCCTGGCTCTGCAGCTTCATCTGTCACTGGCGCACCTTCATCCCCGACGAGTGGTCGCCCTCTTAGCAAAGACAACATGAACATCTCTCAAATCACCGAGGACCAGGAAGCACGCATCCGCACCATTGAGAAGCACTTGTACGCGGAGCGACAGCTGACGCAGACTTTGGAGGAGGCTCTCAGCGATCTCGAGAAGCAGTCGAAGAAGGTCAAGACTGACTGCGATGCGTGGAGAAAGCGTGCTTCTGATTTGGAGTCGGAAGTTAAGGAGCTCAAAGATCGGCCGACAGAATCGGCGCAGGACAACCGATGGAGCATGCAGATTGTGGAAGAGGAGCGCAAGAAACGACAACAAGCGGAGCAGGCTAGAAGGCAGCTCGAGGAGAGGATGAATGCCATCAAGAAGGGCAAGAAGAAGAAGGGAAGCCTGAACTGCTTCTAGGAGGGGCTAAGCTATGCGTTTAGAATCTTTCGGCGCGAGCCGGACACACCACCAAGCACGTCGCCAGAGGAAGAACAGACAGTCACGTCGTAGTCTGTTTGACCTCGAAACCAATGGACCCTCAAACTCGAAAAGCGCACGACTGGTTTCTGTTATCCATACCCCATTCAGCGCCGGTCTTTTTTTTCTGCTTTCTGGAGCAACACGACTGTTTTTGTTTTTTTCTACTCTTGATTTTAGCGTTGCAGTAACGACGACATGGGCTCTGTTTCTACGTATGTCCGATCCAGTGCATAACTCGGAGGCATATATTCTTTCTTCTTCTTCTTCTGTCATTCAAATTGTATCAGCGTATGAGCTACGTTTTAGTCAAGAATGTGCTCATGCTTCTCAAGGTTCTTTTTATATTCTTCTTTTTGGCCTGGTCTTGTTATTTCTCTTACGACTGCTTCAGCAACACCTTCATTGCTTGGAGTTTTTTGGTGAAACTGGAACGAAACGTTTTACTTGTCACTGTTTTATTCTTTTTTCACTCGTTTTGTGTCTTTTTATTGTTTAGTGTCGGATTTTCCAATGTGGATTAGTTGATATTCAGCAATACAAACCTCGTTTGCGGTCTGACTACTTGATGCCTTTGTCATGGTTATGACTATGCTGTAATTGTAGATGAATGAATAGTAGTATAGTACATGAAGGAAGACCAAATGGTCTAGTCGCTATACTCTGTATTGACCTCGACATCCGGCTCGACCTCTGCGCCGCCTTGCTCCTCGGACGGCAGCACTGACGGAAACCAGCCGTACTCGTCCAGATTTACGCTCAGCTCGCCCAGCCCCCCGGCGGCGACCTCGACGCCCTCGTCGCGCAGCAGCTCCGCCTGCGTGCGCACGGCCGTCGGATGGTTCCGCGGGGAGATGACGCCGCGGGCGTTGACGACGCGCTGCCACGGCACCGTCGCGTGGTTCCACCGCGCTGAAGGGTCGTCGGGGAGGTGCTTGAGGCAGACGCCGACTTGGCGAGGTCGCTGGGCTGGGTGAAAAATGTAAGACGAGGGGGGATGCAGGGAAAAAAAAAAGGACGGGGAACAAGAACGTACGAGTGCCGATCAGGGCGGCAATGTGGCCGTAAGACGTGACTCGGCCGTAGGGAATCTCGCTAATGGCAGAGTAGACGGCGTGGAAAAAGGCGGCGGCTTCGTCTGTGCGAGGCATTTGTGTGTGTTGCAAGGGATTGTGTGAAAATGAATCAATGGGCTACGGGAAGGGTCGTGAGAGATGGGAATATATTCGAGTGTATTACTAGCGCTAGTGGCATTTAGTAGTGTAGGCGCTATACCGTTAGATGTGTGGTTCTACATTGTATTTCTTTAGCATGCCCTCGACAATACGTATGTTCTGCCCAAAACTCGCATTTTTCGGCCATGGATTTTTCCTTGGGGCAGTATTCAGGTCGTAACTGGGAAGAGAGCAAATCGGAACCACTCCATAAAATCCCTTACTCCCTGGCTCTCCCAACAAGTCTTCCATTTAGGAATAGCATCCCAGAATGTGCTGCGAAGCTCGTCCGCGTGCGGATACTCTGCTCCGTAGCCATTCGGAGCTCCCCTGCGAAAGAGCATTTCAATGCACGGATAAGCCGCCAAAAAAGGAGCGCTCGCGCAGAGCTCCCAGTCGATGATGGCTTTGATCTCCTTGTGGTTGTCCTCTGCTACGAGGACATTGTGAAGACCCATGTCAACGTGGAGAGCAGCAATGGGGCATTCCTCGACGGTTTGGGGGATTCGATCCAATTTATTGTCGACAAATGCTTGGATAGCGACCATGTATTTGTCCTTGTAGTCATCAATGCCGCTTGCTCTTCCCAAGCTGGAAACAGCATGCCGAAGCCGACCTTGGAGCCATTCACGCACAGACGTGAACGGCCCTCCCAGAGAAAAATGACGGTCAGGTCCAACAGCCAGGCTAATACTACCGTTATTGTCAATAGCAATCAGCTCGCCAATCTGGCGAGGCGATGGTAGGGGTAGGTCCCAGCAAGCTTGCCAAGCCAAGGCTATCTTGCGGACAAGTTCAAGCTTGTCGGGATGAGGCAGGTCGGAATAAACTCGCTCTGCCAAGACTCCAGGCACGAATTGTGTTATTTGCCTTCCGAAATCTGTAGACTGTTGATGCTCTGCCTCGCCTGGTATAGAATAGACGGCAGACATGGGTATTACGCCAGGCGTACTGTTGGCATGAACAAACTTGATAAAGGCATCCATGGAAGCGACGTTGCCGTGAAAGCGCAACTGGACAATATAAACGATTTCAGGGTTGTGCATCACAGTTACTTTGTATGAAGTACTGAACCCTCCGTCTGTGAATCTGCTCGAGGATGCAATTTCTTGGCCTGTTGCAGCTAAAATGGCTTTTTGGAGCTCCTCGTCCGTCATCTTAATCTTTTTTGGAGTTGATGGCTGTCCACTTTGTCGATCAATCTCGATCTGGTACCTATCGAGAAATTCTGGTAAATGGTCTAGAGTAGGCACGAGGCCATGCTTGATAGAGTCGTCGACCTCCATCATCTCGGCAATGCTAATCTCGACAGGTGCATGGTTGCTGTCTCCTGCAACATGGAGGTCACGATGAAGTAGGATTTCGCCCTCTTGCAAACAGGGCAGCTATAACTGAAATCTGCTGCCTTGTCTAGCATGTACGGCCATAGCCGAGTGAAAAGTCTGGATCCCGTCTGATCTCCGATAGACAACCGCTTGAGCGCCAGATTAGTAGTTGGGTCGGTGACGACCAGCGAACACCGGGTGCTGTACATTCTTTTTTACTCTTATGTGGTCTTGTCATGCACTGAAAGCTTTATTTTTTGTGAAGCGAAAGTACGGATACATGTTGTGGTGAATGCATGGTGGTGATGCATGCGCGTTTCGTCCCGATATGGCCGGCTGCATGAGCGCCTAACCAAAGTGACGATGGAGAAGATGGGGCTCAAGGAGCTCGCAAAGTTTGTGCTTGTCCAAGATTTCAGTCAGTCGCGGAACATGGTTCTTCTTCAGACCGACGACTTCAGCACGTTGTGTGGCATCGTGGTCGATGAGCAAACTGTTGTGCAGCTGCGCTGGGATAATAGTATTAATAATTTGGGACATTGTGATATTGAATATCAACTATCAAAGGTATGAGACAAGTCTGATGCTGTCAAAAAGGTAAAAAATCATGCTGCATTTTCCCTCATCGTTCACAGTTGTCGGCCTAGTGTTGGCGGCGAGGACGGGCATGGTGTGGGTCCCCGGGCTTAGCACATCGGCGAACCAGCCCCGACCGAATCCCGAGCACGGGACAGCCGGGGATTGAGTCGTGGCCACAATTTCCCATTAGGTGCTCTCTTCCATCGTCGGCGAAGCTCGAGATTCTCAATTCATCAACAAAGTCACCTAACTTGATACAGTCGCCCTGTAACCATGAGTACGGATTTGTCCATCAGCCGGGCTACGGACCCATACGCTGCCAACCCATCACCGACCCAAGTTGCGGAACCCGGGACATCGGGTGCTTGTCTTGAATGCGTGAGTGCGGCAGCGCCCGTCGATTTTGTATATATTGACCTTGGAGAAGCGTCAGCGACATCTCAAATGCGATGGAAGGCGACCGTGTAAGCGATGTGTCGACTCGGAAAGCAATTGTATCTTTGTCCCGTCTCGGCGAGGACAAAGAACTCAGATGCGTGGCTGCAGCCAGAGTATAGCAACTCAGGAAGCAGCCTCGTCACCGGGGATTAAGCGTACGCAACAAGACGCCGGGATTCTCGCGAGCGACTGTCGCCGAAAATCATCATTTCGAAGCGCCACTTCACCAGCCCTCGGCTCGCTGGTCGCCTGGAGCAAGTCCGCTCCCCGTCCTGCCTCAGCAGGGCCGCAGCAATGTCGACCACACCCGGCAGCAAGCTTTCAACGATGCATCTCGTCGTATTATCACCACTTTCATCCTAGCCACCCACTGGTCCTTCCACAAAAACACCTACTCCCGCGGGTAAAGGAGGAGGCACTCCAGCCCTTGCTGGCAGTGATGCATTGGGTAGGGTCGAAATATATTGCACCGGAAACGGACCAGCTGCTGCTATTGGATATCGCTCGATTGTCTGTGGACGAGGCTCAAACGAAGAGAGCGAATGGCTTTACCGTTCAGGCGATGACGGTGCTGCTGGTGGCGTTGGACGGCACAGGATACGCGCAACAGGCCGTGGAGCTCTTGACCAGGACAAAGCAAATGGCTCTCTCTCTTGGGATGAACTATAGTCAATTCATGACAGAGTCAAAAACAAGATTCCGCGTGCTGGATGAGAGCTGGCGCCGGACGTGGTGGGAGCTGTATGTCCTGGACGGCATGTTTGCTGGTGCCCACCGCGCCACCACCTTTTCTCTCTTGGACGTGCCAACCGATGTTGGACTTCCATGCGAAGATGACGACTATGAGACGGACGTAAGTTTCAAGCTTTGCTGCACCAAGGAATGCCTGCTAAATTCACCGACTCGTAGCAAATTCCAGAGCCGTGTACGCTGCAAGACTTGTCCGACCGCGATCTAAGCATCGAGCGCTGCGACTTTTCGTCATTCTCTTACAGAGTCTTGAGCGTGCAGAATCTCGGCAAGGTAATCCAAAACCATGAAGCCGCCGAGGTGGACGCAAATGTACACGCACAGCTCGAAGTCCTACTTTCCAGCTGGCGCCACAACCTGCCCGCGTCGAAGCGCGACTCGCTCCAGCGCGACGGCCAGCCGGACGAGATGATGTTCCAGGCGCACATGCTCAACCACACCACCTCGATTCTCCTGCACCGATCGCGCGCGCAGCTGGACCTCGGGCCGACCCAAGCCATTGACGCCTGCGCGCCGCCCGACGCCGCCGCCACCCCCGAGAGCGACGGGCGTGCTGCCGCCGCGCACCATCCTCGCGTCAGCCTGCACGCGCGCCACGTCGCCGCGGCCGCCAACGAGATTGGCAAGCTCATGACGCACCGCACGCCGCTGACGCTGCACACGCACTTTTTCATATGCGCCGTCGTGCTGGCGTCGATTGTGCAGCTCGGCGCGTGGTCCGGCGGCGGCGGCGACGACGACGACGGCATTCGCGAGCAGGTGCGTCTGTGTATTGGCGCGCTGCGGCAAATGTCGTCGGTCTGGGGCCTGGCGACCAAGGCGCTCGGCCAGGTCAGGGAGGTGGCTGGGCATGTGCACTTTGTGAGGACGCAGAGCCGACAGATGGAGCAGTTTCTGGTGGATGTGACGGAGGAGGACATGATGAGCATGTTTGCAGCGGATACTTCGGCGTTGGCTGATATTGAGACAGTCTAGCAGACAGTGAAACCGCGTGGAGATGTATGCAAATCCGCGATAATCACATGTATAACCATGTTATTGATGAGTATGAACAGCCAAGCCAATGTGGCAGCAATAGATGAGCTGCTTGCCAAGAGGAGCAATCAAAGGGGAGAAGATGAAGTAGGACAAGGAAAACCTTGAAATGAAATAGAGAGATCTAATTCTACAATCAAGTTTCTTTGATGGCAATACGCAGCTATAGCAGTCGAGAGGTGAACCAAGGGCGTCGTTCTCATAGTCGCCCACGCCGGCTAGCGTCAGCATAAAGGTATCGGCCCAAAAAGGTCGATGGTAACTAATTAGAGGAGCACCATGGAGGCTGGAAAGTGGCCCCCCACCTTGATGGTCGTGATGCCGGGGGTCGTCGCAGATGAAGCAGGTTGTGCAGTCGTCGGCCGGTCTACTAGTCGGCCATCAGCAGCCCCAAAATAGTTATACTGACGACTACCTCTAGGAAAGCAATAAACGTATAGTAAAGACTGGAAATTATACTTGACTCACTGAATAGATCTTAAAAAAAAAAAAAAAAAAAAAAAAAAAGAAATCTCAGCATGATGGTGGTGGCCGTGGATCAGCCATGTATTTTTCCCACCCATTTTTGGGGGCCAGTCGTGGAGCGGGCGTGCCTCGAGTCTAAAAAGTCTTGACAGCTCCGTCAACGGGTAAGCCAGGAGATAGCTCCAGACTTTAAAATTAAAGCCGGAGCCAGGAACGAGAATGTCCCTTGTCGTACAAGCTAACTAGTTGACGGTATTAATCCAGATGCGCCTAAGCGCTGGTGGCTATCTGTCAAGTCTCAACATGGCTGACGGTAGCCACTTGGACGTGGCTGACGTTGACCACTTAGACATGGCTGATGCTACAATCTGCGCTCCGAGGCCACATGGCTGAGCCCATTACGCCCGTAGTTTCGCGTGAGCCATGTATGAATCTCATCTTATGTGATCCAGAGCCAATTCAAGGGTGCTCAAGAATGCTCCTTTGCTCCTTTATCTAGCCTACCGCAGGCCCCGTGCTTCCAACAACCATCTTTCATCATCCCAGCTCACGATCTCGAATTCGAATTCGAACCTTTGACAACAGTTGATACGCTTGATTGATGCTCGGTTTGCCGTTCTGACACGGCAGAAAGTGGCATAGATGAGCGTCACGTCGAATTTCGCGGCGCATGCTGCCCGTGACAATGGCACAATACTACACATGCCGCACCGAAACTCTGAGCCTGAAAGCTCCAAGGAAGGAATCTCTGACTTGGAGGAGAGCAGAGAAGAAAAGGTTCAAACACTGGCCCGGCAGTTCTCGGGCAAAAGCGCGCATTCCACCAATGGGCTGAATCCCTTTGCTGCCGAGCCAGGGTCTCGTCTCGATCCCAACGGCGAGAATTTCGAAGCCCGCGCATGGTGCAGGGCCATGCTCCAGATGCACACTTCGGACGGTCAGGCACACCCTCTCCGCACCGCGGGCGTTGCCTTTAGCGACCTCAATGCCTACGGTTTCGGCTCCGACACGGACTACCAAAAGACGGTCGGCAATGTGTGGCTAGAGGCTGTCGGGCTGGCCAAAAAGGCCTTGGGCCAGCGACAGCGCCGAATCGACATTCTCCAGAGCCTGGACGGCGTGGTTGAGGCTGGCGAGATGCTCGTTGTGCTTGGACCGCCGGGATCGGGGTGTTCGACCTTTCTCAAGACGATTGCTGGAGAGACACACGGCTTCTACGTTGACAAGAACTCGAGCATGAACTACCAAGGTACGTCGCCAACAACAACACTCGTAGCTACCCCCAAAACCCTATAGCCATTGCTAACCTGCCCTCTGTCTCTAGGTATAAGTGCACAGCAAATGGCAAAGGAGTTTCGAGGCGAAGCCATCTACACGGCCGAGGTCGACGTGCACTTCCCCAAGCTCACCGTGGCCGACACGCTCTTCTTTGCTGCCCGCGCGCGCGTGCCACGCCACATCCCCGGCGGCGCGACGGTCAACGAGTACGCGGCGCACATGCGCGACGTCGTCATGGCCAGCTTGGGCATCAGCCACACGCGCAACACCATTGTCGGCAACGACTTTGTGCGCGGCGTGTCGGGCGGCGAGCGCAAGCGCGTCACCATTGCCGAGGCCTGCCTGACGTCGGCGCCGCTGCAGTGCTGGGACAACTCGACGCGCGGCCTCGACAGCGCCAACGCCGTCGAGTTTTGCAAGACGCTGCGCATGCAGGCCGACATCTACGACACGACGGCCTGCGTGGCCATCTACCAGGCGCCCCAGGCCGCCTACGACTGCTTCGACAAGGTGCTCGTGCTGTACGAGGGCTGGCAGATTTACTTTGGCCCCACGACGGCCGCCAAGGCGTACTTTACCGACATGGGCTTTGCCTGCCCGGACCGCCAGACCGACGCCGACTTCCTCACCTCCATGACGAGCGACCTGGAGCGCGTGGTGCAGCCTGGGTGGCAGAACCGCGTGCCGCGGACGGCGACCGAGTTTGCCGCCCGGTGGAAGGCCTCCAAGGAGCGAGCAAGGCTTCTCGACAACATTGCGGCCTACAATGCCACGTATCCGGTTGGCGGGCCGCATCTCGACAAGTTCAAGGAATCGCGGAGAGCCCAGCAAGCCAAGGTCCAGCGTGTCACGTCGCCTTTTACGCTTTCCTACAAGCAGCAGGTGGAATTGTGTTTGTGGCGCAGCTTCAAGAGATTGAAGGCCGATCCCAGCATCACAATCTCGTCGTTGTTTGGAAATTCAGTCATGGCCCTCGTCATTGCTAGCGTCTTTTACAATCTCAAGCCTGACACCAGTAGCTTTTACCAGCGCTGCGCCCTCCTCTTCTTTGCTGTCCTCATCAATGCCCTCGGTTCTGGTCTGGAAATGCTGACTCTCTACGCACAACGCTCCATTGTAGAGAAGCACTCTCGATACGCCCTCTACCACCCCTCGGCTGAAGCATTTGCATCTATGCTGATGGATCTGCCCTACAAGGTCCTCAATACCATCACCTTCAACACCGTCTTGTATTTCATGACCAACCTGCGACGAGACGCAGCTTCATTCTTCTTCTTTGTCTTTGCATCCTTTATACTCACTCTCACAATGTCGTCCTTTTTCCGATCCATCGCATCGCTGTCTAGGACTCTCGTTGAAGCATTGGCACCTTCGGCTGTAATGATCCTCGGGCTTGCCATGTATGCTGGCTTTGCCATTCCAGTCAATTACATGCATGGATGGGCGCGCTGGATCGGGTACATCAACCCCATCAGCTATGGCTTCGAGTCTTTGATGATCAACGAGTTTCACAACCGTGACTTTCCCTGCGTCAACTATGTGCCTGCGGGCCCTGGGTACGCAGACGTCGGGGCTTCCAACACTGTTTGCTCCACGGTTGGATCGATTCCGGGAAAATCCTACGTGAGTGGTGACAACTACATGGAGTCGGCGTACCACTACCATGCGGAATACAAATGGCGAAACATCGGCATCATCTTTGCATTCATGGTTATTCTCACAAGTGTCTATCTCATTGCCACCGAGTTTGTCACCGAGAAAAAGTCCAAAGGCGAGATCCTAGTCTTCCGCCGCGGCCGTGGACCCTTGGCGAGGAGCAAACAAGACCTGGAGAACGGCAGTGGCCGCAGCATCACCGTCGAGAAGCCTCGATCCGACGACACTGCCATGATTGCCCACCAAACCGCCATCTTTCACTGGAACAATGTTTGCTTTGATATCAAAATCGGAAAGGAGAACCGCAGGATCCTGGACCACGTCGACGGGTGGGTAAAGCCTGGCACTTTGACTGCCCTGATGGGTGTTTCTGGCGCTGGTAAAACCACGCTGTTGGATGTCTTGGCCAGTCGCACAACCATTGGCGTCATCACCGGCGAGATGCTCGTCGACGGAGAACTGCGCAATTCCTCTTTCCAGCGCAAGACTGGCTATGCTCAACAACAAGATCTGCATCTAAGCACCGCAACCGTCCGCGAAGCACTCACGTTTTCTGCGCTTCTTCGCCAGCCAGCCCATATCCCCCGACAGGAAAAGATTGATTACGTCACTGAAGTCATCAAGCTCCTCGACATGACCGAGTTTGCGGATGCTGCTGTCGGAGTGCCTGGCGAAGGCCTCAACGTGGAGCAGCGCAAGCGTCTGACCATTGGCGTCGAGCTTGCCGCAAAGCCAGAGTTGCTCCTGTTCCTCGACGAGCCAACCTCGGGGCTTGATTCGCAAACGTCGTGGGCCATTCTTGATCTTCTCGACAAGCTAAAGCGAAACGGCCAGGCCATCCTGTGCACCATTCACCAGCCCTCGGCCATGTTGTTTCAGCGCTTCGATCGCCTGCTGTTTCTCAAGAGCGGCGGCCAGACTGTCTACTATGGAGACGTGGGACGGAACTCGCAGACATTGATCGACTACTTTGTCCGCAATGGAGGGCATCCTTGCCCGCCAGCAGCCAATCCCGCCGAGTGGATGCTGGATGTGATTGGAGCCGCTCCGGGATCCCACTCGGACATTGACTGGTTCAGCGTTTGGCGCAATTCTGCCGAGTATCACCACGTCCAACAACATCTCGCACAGCTGAAGGCGGAACGGCCCCAAGAAGCCCATGCCCACAAGGATGGATCAGAATCGAATCTGCCCGAGGACGAGACGATTTATCAGGAATTCGCTGTCCCTTTTGTCTCGCAGCTCCGAGAGGTCCAGCTTCGCGTCTTTCAGCAGATCTGGCGCTCTCCTACCTACATTTACTCCAAGGTGGCACTCTGCGTTGCCTCGGCCCTCTTTATCGGATTCTCCTTGTACAACACACCAAATACTCAACAGGGTCTTCAAAACCAAATGTTTTCCATCTTTATGCTTCTGACACTCTTTGGCCAATTCATCCAGCAAATCATGCCGCACTTTGTCTCGCAGCGCAACTTGTACGAGGCCCGCGAGCGTCCCTCGAAAGCCTACTCTTGGGGAGTCTTTATGATATCCAACATTGTTGTTGAGCTTCCCTGGAACACGGTCGTGTCTTTCCTCCTCTTTGCTTGCTGGTATTACCCCATTGGCCTGTACCGCAACGCTGAGCCCACCGACTCGGTCGTCCTTCGCGGGGCCCAAATGTGGCTGTTTGTCTGGAGTTTCCTTCTCTTCTCTTCTACCTTTGCGCACTTTATGATTGCCGCCTTTGACTCGGCCGAGAATGCAGGCAACACGGGCAACATGCTATTTATGCTCTGTCTTTTGTTCTGCGGCGTTCTCGCCACTCCCGCCCAGTTCCCGCGTTTCTGGATCTTCATGTACCGCGTCTCGCCATTTACCTACATCGTCAGCGGCCTTTTGTCTGCCGGTATAGCCAACACCAAAGTTCAATGTGCGGCAAATGAGTATTTGCGCTTCGATCCGTTCAATGGCACCTGTGGCGAGTACATGAAGCCGTACATGAGTATCGTGGGAGGCTATGTGAAAGACCCCTCGGCGGTCGAGGCATGCCAGTTTTGTCCCATTCAGGACACGAATGTGTTCCTTACCTCGGTCTCGTCTGATTATTCACAGATTTGGCGCAACTTTGGTATCATTTGGGCATTCATCATTTTCAACATCTTTGCTGCGTGTGGCTTGTACTGGTGGGTGCGTGTCCCCAAGGCTCCTAATAAGAAGAAGGTGGACTAGGAGCTGGAATAGAAAAATCCGCAGTTGAGGTCGCGGTCGCTTAGAGTTGCTGGAAGTCGCTCCCTTTTCTCTCTTATTGTCATGTTTTACTATTAAAACTCTCTTTGTATTATGCTATCTAAATTTAATTGTTTGGTCGAAAAGTCAATTCACTACAGATGTCGCACGTTGTTTCCCATTGCCTCGTGCGGGTTTACAGCAGTACTAAATAACTTGTAAGCCTCCTTTTATTTTCGAGAAATTAGTGAATTACGTCAATTGTGGAATTGATACAAATACACTAGATGCATTTCATTTCACAATCGACTAGTCAATGCAGCTGCAAGCCGTACTTGTCTAATAGTCGTCTTTTTAGCTACTTGACCACGGGTATACATGTCGCTCTTGGTACTCAAGCAGCCCATGTCCATGCTTTTCCGACTGCTAGATCAGATTCACAGTAACCATTAGTTAGATCAGATGAATCCTCGGTGCAGCTGCTTTCCGTGCCCCGCCTAAATTCTACAAACCAGCGATCAATGGCGGCAGAACAATTTCCTCGGAGAATTTCCAAAGCAAACTGCTATCTTGGGCTTTCCATGCTGCTCCTGTCCAGTACGTGTTCCTGAGTCCTTGCAGCGCGTAGAGCTTCTTGTAGAACTCGTCCTTGATGTCCCTGGCACTGACCTGAAGACCATACGGAGCATGGGATCTAAAATCAACGAATTCGGGCTCTCCTTGGGGCTTGAACTTGCCAGGATTCTGACGCTGCAGTCTCTTGATGGTGCTGATAATGTCCGCCTTTACCTTGTCGTCGGACATGGGGAGAGATTTGTGACCTTGCGGCGTGGAGTAAGTGACCATTTGATGTCCAGGAAGCGGCGCAGGGGCGAAGCTGTACGCCGCGGGGAGCTGGGGCAAGTTGTATTCGGCGTCCTGTATCGCATTTGTGATGCTAGCATTGCTGTAGAAGCCAGCGTTTTTGACGATGCCTACATAATATCCAGTGCTGATGAACTTGCCAAACAGATGTTTTTCTCTGTTATCAAGATCGAGCGGGCCCATAAAGTCTAGTTTCGGGGGTATGGCGACCAGGAGCTTCTTTGCCATGACAAGCTTGTTGCCCGAGGGCGTAGAAACCACGAGCAGCACACCCGTCTTTCCCTCTCCTCGGAGCGCCGCGGATACCTGCGAATTCAATAGGAGACTTGAGGACGCGGTCAACTCAGCCCCAGCTTTGCTATATAGCTCGCTGCTGTTGTGACGGGCCGTTGTCAGGAAGCCGGTGAGACGCGAGTGCACCATGTTATATCCCCAGTAGCGATACTGCTCGACGGTTGGATTCTTCAAAATGTTGCCCACGCCCGGGTTATAGTTGAACATGTTTGTGACGGCTGCCTCGGCTTTGTACTTTTTCACAAAGTCTCCAAACGGCATGTACAAGTCCTTTGGTACTGGGCTGGGCAAGAATGTTCCATTGATGAGTTTGGGATACTTGTCACGCTGCTCCGAATACGCAGCAAATGCGGCCGAGACCTCTGCGTCTGTCGGGACCCATGACCTTATGATTTCTTTGCCGGTTCGAAAGTCGAAAAATTCCGACGATGAGAAAAAGGCCCCAGCCTTGGCGAGGGGAATCCCGAACCGCCCAAAGTAGTCGTTTACCACGGAGATGTTGTGCCAGATCATGACTCCTAGGTCCATAGGAGTGCCAGTGGCGGGATCAATGTATGTTTCCGTGTGACCTCCCAGTCTGTCCTTTTTTTCAATGACAATGACTGATTTGCCCTTGTCCTTGAGGCTAATGGCTGAATAGGTGCCTGCAGCTCCGCCACCAATGATGGCCACATCTCGCTGGATTATATCACCAGAATTGAACTGTTTCGCGTCAAACTGCGAAGCATAATTTTCTGCATTCGCAGTGGCTGCGAGAGCGGTGACAAAGGTTGAAACTAAGCTGACGTTGATTGAATGCATCGTCAAGGGAGCGCGGTCGCACAGATGACGTTGATACTTGCGGAGAATGGGGGCTAAGCAAGAGCAGACAGTTGTTAATTACAGCTTTAAAGGAAGTTTGAGATGCCGGAAACTATAAAGCAGGCATCTTTGCGTTTCTCAGCCCAAGACAAGCCGGGACTGACTATTGGAGACCTGACCGAGATGATCCTTCATACTGAGAATCGGAGCCTGACTTACGGTGTTGTTTCCTCGATAAAGTCTAATGCCGAAGGCAAGGCTGGCATCTTTCTCACCCTCCCGCCCAAAGTTGGCTAGTCTCCGATCGGCGACTCGCTCAATCTGGCGATTCCCCAATAGGCAAACATTTGGCCTGGTTCTTTGTTGAAGTCAGGCTGGATCATGTGATGGTTGAAAGAGAGGTGGGGGGGTATCTGCGCCCTGTGTTGCCTGTCTCAAACGGTGAACAGAAACAGAAACGGCGCTCTCGTCAGCCATTTCAACATCATTTGTTTGTTCTGACTAATTTGCAAAGCAACCTATACGGATTCTCGGCCCTTTTCGAGAACGTAAGCCACATCCTGATGCCCCCCAATTTTGCACGCCCCCTCGACTCCAAGATCAAGATGACGCCGGCCCCAACTTTGGACAGTCTTCCCACGCCACAAGAGACCCCTTGTCATGGCGGCAACAGCAAGTCGGCGAAACGAAAGCCAGTCCGCCGCGATGCCGAAAAGAGACGCCAGCAGAATATCCAAGCGCAGAGAAAGTATCGTACGTGGTTGCGTCATCCCTCCATCCCCCCTCGCGTCTCAAGGGTGCGACTGCTGATCCGTTGCATTCAGGAGAGAAGCGCAAGGCCCGCCTCGATGATCTCGAGACGTTGGCAGCCTCGCTTTCTGAAAGTGTGGGAGTGGCGATGCTCTGCAGAAGCGGAACCACCTCATCTCCCATCGCGCCGTTCAATGTCGCAGGCGACGCACAGCTGGGCTTCTACCGAAACGATGAGCAAGGTCTCAACGGCGCCGCGATCGGGTCCCCTGCCGACGCGCTCGACGTCTATCCTTCGACCTCGATAAGCCCAGACGCAGGAATGGACGGTTATACCTGGGATTTCAATGCTTCCATCGATCCCTCAAATATTCACTACAACGGAGGCCCATCGCCCAGCCCACAAAACTGGCCTGGCTTCGTCGACTGCGGCTGCCTTTGCCCGCACGTTCAAGTGACCTCATCACGACCGCGGGCATACCTAGAACTAGACGCAGATACCGCCAGTCACAGCTCGCGTTCGGTCGACCTCTATGCCCATAGTCTTCGTGTTGAGCGAATATGCATCGTCGAGGCCATGGCGTCTCTCTGCTTGCACATTGGCATGACAAAGGATATGCTGTGCGTCGACAAGGCCACCTCTCCGTTCTTCCGACCCACCGGCGAGATTACCAACGGCACCAGAGCTGACGCCGTGGTCAAGACGGTGCAAACCATCTTCAAGTCTCTGAAGCCTGATATGCGGCCGATACGGGAGCAAATCACTTGCCAGCACGCGGCCTTTATCGACGTCCTGCCTTTTCCGACGCTCAGGCGCAATGTCATCAACAGCGGCGAAGCAATCGACCTCACAGAGCTCTATCACGACTTGATTGATGGCCTGGTCTGCTGGGGGGGAACTGCGGATCAAAGGAGCGCTGCAGACTCGGCGACCGGCGACGCCTCAACGGGGACACCCTGGGAGAGTAGAAGCTGGGAAGCCAGGACCTGGTTTTTACGCAAGTACTTTACGCTTCTAGGTGGCGATGAAGGAGAGCTTGTGCGCCAGAGTGAATGGTGGCGGAATGTAAGAGGAGACGATACGGATCTGTGGTTGGAGGTGTAAAGTTTGAAATGCGAGTGTACTATACCCGGATATGGCCCTTCAGTGATGTATAGATTATTCAATATTGGATCGATTAAGTGATTGCAGTAATCTGCTGTTTGTTGTCGAATTGCTGGTCAAGGCCTCTGGCCAAATGGCTGCCTCCCACGCAATCCTTCATCACATTATCCACCAATGTCTTTTCAGACTAAGTTGATGCGCATGTAATCCTACCGTAATTATAATACAGTGACATAACCCGGGAAACCGCCCCATTGCGGGAGCACCCCGCCGCCCGCCGGTAGCCGTCCATTTTCGGTAACTGCGGCAGGACGGCCTATCACAGGTCTTGGCTCCGGATGCTTGTCTCTAGATGGTATCAACTTTCACGCTAGCCTAGCAAGTAAATATGATTTCTGTATCATCTTTTTGCTTGCACACGGGATGAGCCATCTGGGCAGCCGCCGACTTTGAGACGTTCGTCCGGCGTGAACCCGGTTCGGGTTGCCTTGACTCACAGGGTGTCGCAAGAAGATGCCCGCATCCCAGTCTCACACAGAATTGATAGCTGCCGATTCAGACCTATTGATTCCCCATGCTTCCCTCCGCACCCATCTCTGACTTGACTGGAAATATCACCGTCTCTTTGCTATTGGGCAGCCTAGAGTAGCCTATACACCCAGATTACTCCATATCACAAATAGTCCCCATGCCGAGTCCATAGAGAGCTTTTCGACTTCTGTACCCCCAAAACATACCATGAGCTCTCAATATAGTGATTTCGGCGAATCGGAGCCAAGAAAAACGGCGCTCCTGGCGCCCACGCCAGACAGCAAGCCGTATCCACGACCCAAACTGAGCCCCGACCAGGAAGCCAAGTACAAAACACTCCTGAGTGAGGCTACGTCGTGGACAATAATCACTTGCGATAATGATATCAGCAAATCAGGCCCCATAACAAGTCGCGAGCGTGCCTGGCTCACTCGTGAGTGCCTTTTACGCTACCTGCGCGCAACGAAATGGTCAATCGACGAGGCTGTCAAACGCATCCAGGCGACTCTCGCCTGGCGCCGTGAATACGGCCTGGACGATCTTACGCCTGAATTCCTTTCACCTGAGCAAGAGACAGGCAAGCAAATCATCCTAGGATATGACAAGCTGGGGCGTCCTTGTCAATATCTAAGTCCAGGCAGACAGAATACAGACCCGAGCCCACGGCAAATCCAGCATTTATTCTACATGCTGGAGAGGATGATAGATATGATGCCTCCTGGGGTCGAGTCTCTTGTATTAATGATCAACTTCAGGCCAAGTAAAGAGAGACAAGATACAACTATACCGGTTTCAATGGCCCGCGAGATTTTGTCCTTGCTACAGAGTCACTACCCGGAGCGCCTTGGCATGGTCCTCATGATAAACGGTATTTGTGCTGCCTCAGCCGTAGCAACATCAAAAAGATTACCCAGTTTTCTAATACATCTTCGTCTAGTCCACTGGATCATACGTGCCTTTTTGAAGGTCATATCCGTGTTCATGGATCCCACCACCCGCGACAAGTTCAAGTTTGACGATGACACCGCGCAACACGTGCCTATCGAGCAGCTCTGGAGCAACGATTGGCCAGGACAGCTCAATTTCGAGTATGAACACAAAGTCTACTGGCCCGCGCTCAACAAAGAGTGTAAGCAGCGGCGTGAGGGCAGCGCCGCGCGCTGGTTTGCGGCGGGGGGAGTTGTAGGCGAGTCGGAAGAATACCTCACCGGTGGTGCGGATGTGAGCGTAACAGGATACCATTTTGACAACGGCAACAGCAACCTTTCTGGCACAGAGAAGAGTGCTGGGCTGGCAATGCTCGGTGAAATGGGTGAGTTGGTGGAAGCGGAAGCGAAGACGGCAGAGACGGCGTAGTTGGCGTCATGTTCTCGGCAAGGAAGAGGTGGAAAAACAATTGAGAGTCAAATAGCTTATAATTCGGTGTTATGAAAGCCGCACAGAAGTTTAATTTTATTCACTAGATAATGCGGCTGATGTTGAAGGGACTTTGTCGCGGCACCCTCAACTTGGGAATTTACAGACCAATAAGTGACGTGTTAGCCACAAGTCCACGATCATCGCACTTTTACGTGAAACTTGGCCAAGTAATAGGGATATATAAGATAAAAGACAGAATACAATAGAAAATCTGATTCAATGGTTCAAGTAGTGCTCTAAAGATCATCATCATTTATCTGAACAAAATAACTACCAAGCAGCTATACCCTCATCATCTCCAACATGACCCTAAGAGACAAGTTTTCTCGACCAAATTTCCCCTCCAAAATACCGACTTCTCTTTCCAGCTCATCAAACAGCTGTCTCAGAAGACTGAGCGTGCAGTTTAGGCTTTTTGCCTTGTTCATCATGGCAAGTATCTCCTTCTTCATTTCGACACTCAATTTTCCCTCGACCCGCCGCTTCATGAGAAGAGCGTGCAGATGCATAGCATCCTGCGCAAACTTTGTGTGTGCACCCAGCGTCTGGATACAATGAATCAGCGCAAACGAGTACTTTCCCTCATCCAAGTCTTCCGCAAATCCCTTTTGCTGGGCATAGTCGGCCGAGGTCAGGTTCTGATAGTCATCCCGGATCTGGAAGAAGCGTCCAATCAGACAGCTGAACCGGCTCAGATCAGTATCAGCAATCTGGGCGCCGATCGGGCTCTCAGCAAGCATCAGTCTTGTCAGCATGCGAAACATGCCACCCGTCTTTTTGTCGACCATCTTCAGGTACTCTGGCACCGAGGGGCATCGCGTATTCTCCGTCCAGTGCAGGTCGTAGCTCTGCCCCACGTGGAGCTGCTGCATCTCATCGGTAAAGATGCCAAGACAAGCGGGATTGCCAAGTTGGGAAGCCACAGTGGTTGCTTGGATATATTGGTATGTCGCGCTGTTGATTGTCTGCGCAGTGCCGTAAATACTGTGGGTGGAAGGCTTGCCACGACGGAGCGGAGAGGCGTCTTGCATATCATCGAGCCTGAGCCGCGTTAGCTTCTGTAATGAGACCAAGCAGAGTGCGTTGGCAGAGTGCGTTGTAAACCGGCGACGGAAGATTAATGATTCAGTTGGGGCTGGAAAAAGGCATACATACATGAGAGAGGCGCCATGCAACATTTGGATTATGCTCTTGATTCTGACTGTGGATTCGGCAGGGACAGCGAGCCATTTATTGAGTGCATCGATGGCCTGGTCGCGTATGCCCTTGGATGGGAGCGACCGTAAGTAGTGGTACGGTTGCAGAATGACCTGTAAAAATCGTCAGTTGCTGCCGAGGGAACACTTCTGCTAGTTACCGGAGGCTCGGGCAGATCCAGACGTGACATACACTATCGTCCAGGTCCGTCAGGTTTCGATCAAGGGCCATGGCCATGAGATTCTTGGGATCAGATAAACCAGGAACGAATTTACGAGAATCTGCCCAATTCTGGGCAATATCGGCACCATTGACTTTGGCAGCGCCATCTCCGCCGTTGGTGTAGTTGAAACCATCGACGCGGTCAGCGTTGTCTCTGCCGTTGGTGTCGTTGAGAATATTGACCTCGGGGATTTCAGTGGAGTCCTTGGAACAATCGATGCCGTTTAGATGATCAGCACCGTCAAGTCCATTAGCATTGCCATGGCTGACTCCATTGACTCCGTCGACAATGTCGGCGTCACCGACGCCGTTGACAATATCGCCGCTTCCCCTCATGATCTTATTCATCATCGGAAGTTCCTCACTGAGGAGACCATTGCGTTGGACATTGTCGGCAAGATAGTCACCTGTGTCTTTGGGTACCCATGTTGCGGGATGTTTCTCCACGCCTTCCGTAGCCCGCAGCATTTGAGACTCATTGGGCTTGATGTTTTTGTGGTATCGGAGACACTGCGTGCTCCAAGCGAGGTTGCCTGACAGAGTGTACTGTATGATCTCAATGTACTTCTTCGTGTCAAGGGAGAGATCTGCGCGCGCGCTGACGTCCTTGACATTGCCGACGTATTTGGCACACTCAGCCCGAATACGCTCTTTCAAAATCTCTCTCGCTGCTTCTTCGGTGCAACCATGCTCTTTCATGACGACCAGGACTCCGTTCTGCACGTTGGTATCGTCGCGCTCCTTCTCAAAGGAGAACAAGTCATTTGTGAGGGAGGCAGTGGCTAGAGCAGGCATGAGGAGCTGCTGGACTTGGTCGGCTTCGTCGTCTGGGATGGTGAGGGCGCAGCCAAAGGTGACAAGCCCGTGCCAGAGCCTGGGAAGCATCGTATCAGTCTGAATACATTGTAGCCTTTGGGCTATAGAATCGGCACTTACATGTAACCAACATCCAAGGCCCTATATGGGATATACTCTTCGAGGGTCTTGAAGTCAGTGTCCTCTTGACGTCTGCTGGAGTGTTGAACGCCCGACGCCCAGCTCTTGGCAACAGTCATGGCTCTCTCGTGGTCAATGGCCATCATCTCCTGGATGATTTGAGCTGCTATTTTGGCCTTTCCGGAAGCACTCTTTGCCTTGAGCTCACCCACATCTTGCAGCGCCGCCCCCATTTCTCCTAGATCAGCGTCCTGAATGTTGTTGTCAATGACATCTACAATTGATAAGCCACGTCAAGGACCAACCACAAGTAGACAGAGGGTCTTCACATACCATCATGTATGAAGCCGACCTCGAGGGCGTAGGCAATAATCTCCAATCGATCTGGGAGGCATTCAGGTACCGCCACAGTGATGAAATTAAACGTCGGACCCAAGAGGCCGCCGTAGGGGTTCTCGAGCGGCCCAACAAGACGACGCCAGTCCTCTTGCGCCCTAAATGCACCGACCTCTTCAAGGTCGGCGGCCTCATGTATGCGCAGATCGATGCCTGGGCAGAGGCCTTCCTTGTCATGAACAGAAGCATCGATCAAGGTAGAGAACTTGTAGTCCATTCTGCATGCAGTCCTTGCAGCTGGTTGAGTTGGAGGGTAGAGTTGGAGGGTTTGGCTTTTCAGTGTACAAAGACGAAGTGTATCCTACTAGTGCGTAGGAGCACAACAGAATGAGATGGATGACAACGAAAAAGAGAAAATCACTCCAACTATTATTGATATGGTTCAAAGTCTTGCTCAGCATGTAGAAGATTTTGTAGTGCTGAAGAGACCAATCTGTACTTTGCGCGACAGTCGAACGAGTACTTTATAGAACAAATATTGACATGTCGAGACCGCTGGTGCCGTATCACCAGGCTATTGGCGTCCGGAGTACATCTGAATGGGGACAAGCTCCTTCAAGTGCGTGGCGAAATCGTCAAACTCTCAGCATGAATCCAAGAATGGTGCCAGTCCGACAGAGTTACTCGGTCGAGCCTGACAGGGTAACTCGTTCGAGCCTGACCAGTCCATCCCCGGCGAACAAGAAGCGTACCAGCCATTATGAAAGACAAAGAAGGCACTTCAAAACTGCATCTTAAACATCTGGTTCATTTGCTCTAATCTATCCTAGATCTAATAATTGCAAATATTGTCCACGCATGATAGATGTATGCCGTTGAAGAACAAAGACTAGACTCTGCGCTTCGTGCTTTCCTCTATTTCTTTCTTCTTTACAAACATGTAATGTTGGTCGCTGCAAATAAATGTAACTAACCGTGAATCATACATTTCCATGCAGGAAGTATCTATCGGCGCCTTGGAAGAGGCTGCCATGGATTGTTCCGGCTACTGACATTCAGCTGACCGGGAAAATGACCCCTCCTAGCCACCATAGAGACGCTGCTGATATTGCTATAGTCATCAATACACTAAGTTTAGATTAATTTTTATTTCAGCCGCGCTCCGCAATGTTTCTTACATGATAGTGGGAATATCAAGGCTGAACGGGGAGTGGCTGAATTGGGCAACGAGCCGAGCCTCACCGGACTGTGTCCGATTCTTAACCAGCTGAAGTAGCAAACAGAATTTCAGAACCAAGTCTCTCGAAAGCGATGCAATTGCTGCCATTTTTCTCATCAGGCTTTGTTTAATAAAGACTGGGTGTCAACTTCAGTCAAATTGAAACTACGCAGCGATTTGTCTTCACTCTGTGTCCGAGAACTACCTCACTTTCGTTTAAAATGGAGCTGTTATCTTCCAAACAGGCTTTCCAATGGACCATTGCTGCCCTTGGAATATATGTGTTCTACAGCGTTGCTATCGTTTTTCATCGTCTCTTTCTCTCCCCCATTGCAAAGTTTCCAGGACCAAAGCTAGCCGCAGCAACAAGTTGGTACGAGGTCTACTATGATGTCGTCAAGAAGGGAAGATATCTATACGAGATTGAGAGAATGCATGATCAATACGGTATATTCCACATATCCCCCCCCAGGAACTATCACTTGAGCGTGCCCAACGGGCTAATTCGCAGGGCATTATAGGACCGATTGTGAGAATCAACCCAGACGAGCTTTCCATTCGAGACAACACGTACTATGACAAGCTCTACGTCATAGGGTCCGTCCGACCCTCCGACCGGTACGAAGGCTTCGTCAAGGGCGTCGTCGACTTTGAAGGATCGCATCTCGCGACCATTGACCACCACCTCCACCGCGCGCGGAGAAGGCCGCTCGACCCGTACTTTTCCCGCAGCGGCGTGTCCAAGCTGGAGCCCATGGTGGCCGAGGTGTGCGAGAAGCTGGTTGTGCACCGCTTCGAGACCTTTCGGGGAAGCGGCCGGGTGGTCCGGCTGGACCACGCCTTTACTGCTTTTTCGGGCGACGTGATTCGCCGACTGTGCATGGACAACCCGCCGAGCTTTGTGGAGGATCCCGAGTTTGCGCCAGAGTGGTTTGATCTCTTTCATGATGGTGCCGTGTCGCTGCCGCTGTTCATGGGTCTACCCTGGCTGATTCGGTGAGTACATTTCTGGTCATATTTTGGCGTATGGATTCGTTTGCTAACGGAGGCAGTCTCATCCGCCTGGTTCCGGAACGTATCATGACGAATCTTAGTCGCAACATTCACACCTTCAACAAATTCAAGCTGGTGAGAATAACCGTGCTCGAAGCTCATTCAAAGACTAGCCTCCTTGTGCTGACATGTGTCGTCTTCAGATGTGTCAAGGCCATATCAGAGATGCGAAGAATGAAAAGTCCACCATGGAGCTAGAAAGTACACTGATGGGTGGTACTCGGGACACTTTATTCCGACACCTGCTGAATAGTGATCTTCCGCCATCTGAGCTTTCAGAGGAACGTCTCTTGAGGGAGGCGCAGGTCCTCATTGGCGCCGGAACCATGACTACAGCCGGGACGTTGGGCTTCCTCTGCTACTACATCTTGGCTAATCCAGCCATCAAGGAACGTCTGACAACAGACTTGGCAGACGTGATGAAGGGCTACCCGGACAAGAAGCCGACCTGGGCAGAGCTGGAAAAGGTGGATTATCTGCAGGCATTGATCAAGGAGGGCCTTCGGTATCTCATCCTCTCAACGCCAATGCTGTGATGACGTCTTGCTAATCACTTGTACCAACAGTCTGAGTTATGGTACCATGCACCGTCGTCCCCGCGTGTCGCCGTCTCAGCCTCTGGCTTTCAGGGAGTGGGTGATCCCGGCTGGCGTGCCCGTCGGCATGTCAGCCTACTTCCAGCACCGCGATCCATCTATATTTCCCAGCCCAGAGAAATTCATGCCAGAGCGATGGCTGCAGAACGTCACCCTCGAGATGCAGCACAGCCTTGTTCCATTTTCGAAAGGATCACGGCACTGTCTCGGGATGCAGTAAGTCAATTCTTGTCCTCTCATCCGCCTGCAAATTTGTGCGCTTTGGATACAAGTGACACTAACGGTATCTTATTAGTCTCGCGTATTGTGAGATCAACTTCATTCTCGCCGCACTTTTCCGCCCTGGCGGTGCCGAGTTCAGCCTTCACGAGACGGATGAGTCAGACGTCAAGATGGTTCACGACCTCATCGTACCTTTGCCAAAGCTAGGCTCAAAGGGTGTCCAAATAATGTTTCACTGAGTCGCATTTGACACATTGTAACCAAGCGTAGTATTAGATATGTACGGTGGGTGAATGCTGCTTGAATAGTCAGCCCTTGTTTAGGGGAGGCTCACCTTACAATGCAGTACGTTCCCGGCAGTCCAAGGCCCAGGCAGCAATGTAGGAGCTATTAAATGGGGTTTTAAATGACGCTGAGGGCATCAAGTCTTGCAAGTCCAGGCACGGCACGGCATGGCATGGCAAAGAACCTCTAGCTTCCAAGAATCAATTCACACTATGGTTACATCCAGGCTCAGATCTTGACTCTATAATGTATAAATCGCCGCCTCAATTTCGCCAAGCTTCATAATTGCCCGAGTCAGGCTTAGCATCTGCGTTTCGCCTAGAAGCGTGCTACCAACGCTCTTCAAGTCCACGAGCATCTCCGTCAGCGACGTCAACTGGAGCAGAATAATAGCGCGGATCAGCGTCTGCCATTCCTGAGGGCATGTGATTTCATAGTCTCCAAGAAAAACCTCCTGCCAACCTTTTGATGTGTCGATGGGCTCCGGGGTGCCGCTCAGGCTGGGTTGCGCAGCGTCCATTGAGAACAAACCGGATGCGGGTGGTGTAAGAAGGCCTAAGCCTTTGTCTTTGTCGTAAGGAGAAGCGTAATCCATTGGTAAGCGCAGCCCCGGAACACTCCAGCCGACGTTGTTTTTGGCTTGAAATAAGAAATTTATACGCTCGCAAGCCATGACAATTTTTTCAGTCATCAGAACCAACAAAACAACAGTGTCTCTCCTGGCCATGCATGCTCCGCACCTCATCAGCGAACGACAGCACGCTATAGCCTGCTTTTGACACGCGACAATGGAGTCTAGCTCGGCGCGTTTGCCGCTCATATAGCTAGTTTCCAATTCTTCCACGGCAAAGACGGTCGCGGCCAAGCAGTAGCAACCTGTGGTAGCGGAGCTTTCGGCTGAGAATGCCAACGAGGCCAAGATGAGCGTCTCCGATTCCGTACTGGCATCATTAGGGGCATCATTGGGGCTTGTCTTGAGAGTTTCGGAACTCTGGGGTTGGAAAGAAGATTGAAGCTCGCTCCGTGGTACTAGAAAGCTCGTGCTCAAAGACAACGACTGCGGTGATGTGTTCTCAGAGGCTCTGGCAGTTGCAGGTCGACTCGGCTCAGATTGCGTGTTACGACCAACTCCGAATGGTGAAGACGAGGGGTTAGGGCCAGTGTACTGGCCAGTAGACATTTGATCGAGAACGGAGAGATAAGACGGGTCAAGGGTAGCGTGCACGTTCGTTGAGCGATTGCGCTGATGCTCCCGTGATTCCAGCTGACGCTTTACACCACTGTCAGTTTCACAATTTGGGTGTAACTCAAAGTAATGAGACCAGCCCTCTGATGAGGTGCCTTTGTCGTTTTCTGTGTCAGTGAAAGTCGACCAAGACGGAACTGACGGGTCAGGCACAGATTGGATACAAGGCTGCCGCTGCGTTCTGTTGAAGTCGGCTCTCCACGGTTTCTTGGTAGGTTTCCCGCTGAATCTGCACTTCTTCCCCAGGGACTCGCATCGGCTGCAGCCATTCTGGGTACCGTTACATTTAACCTGTCGCGCAAATTTGTCAGCGGGAGACTCAACATGCAGGCGCATCTGGTCCTCATAGTGTTCATGGAGGTGTGCTTGAGCATACCTTTTTTGCTCTACATCGATCACAAGCCGAGTTTCTTTCCAGATTGGAGGACCCATGGGGTCTCTCGATGAATTCTGTCTCGTTGCCGGCCCTCTGGTGCAATGTACCAAACATGATGCAGCTAATATTGTGCGGATAAGACCTATACGGTAGGCAATGGCGAACAATATAACGCACCTATCGATATCAAGATGAGGAGTAGACCTTACGAGAAGACGTTGATAAGGATACTTATGCAACGACTAATAGGCTCCGAGGTTCGTAGCCTTGAAGCGGAAGTGACCAGTACCTGACGGCGCATATTTCCGGGGCCACCTGCATGTGCTGATAAGTAACGTATGCTTCGCGATGTTACGCCATGATGACGAGGCAGCTAACCGGGCTGGCTGTACTGCTAGACAATCCAGGCTGCCTGCCAAGCACCAATAGCAGCCGCACCGTAGCCTCTGACCTGGATGGCTATATAATATCTAAGCGTTATCAGGCTATCTAGCAGTAGCCACCCGACGCCTCTGCATATTCCTTTGGGGGGCCGTCGATCTACCGAGATGTCGTACCGAGCGGTTGCACAGACGGCCGTGTCGCGGCTTCATCCCGGACGGGGTCTGTTTGGCTGTCTCAATTGGCAAGAGAATGAATTATTAGTTGCCATGTTTTATATTTGGTAGCCATTGCACGACAGTTGCCCGCCGTGTAGTTGGTGCAGGGAATGAGTCCGAGGAGAAACAGGCTGCCAAGCAGTCCACTCAGCCTCAGCCTAGTTATGTGCCATCATTGGAGCCTTGTCATTGCTTGTATCCTTGTCATTGCTTTATAACTCACAGTGCACTGCCATCCTATCCAGCTTGCCGTGCGCAATACGACTCGATCCTTCCGGGAAATCGGGCCAATATGACTGGGGGTGGTAGTCGGGATGCAGGTCGGCAGGGAGCACTTTCGCGCTGGTTGCCCTGAAGCAAGCCTGCAACCTGCCGGTATCTCATGCAGCTGTCGGGACGTTGCACGTGGGATGCTTGTTCTATATGTGAGGCTCTGCGCATGTAGCCAAGGAACCGAGGAATCGGGAGGAGGGTGACTGTCAGTGTTGATGGATAATCCCAAGCGCGGCCACTGGCGATTGAGGAGCAATGGTGGCAGTGGTAACTAGTCAGCGGTTGAGACGCCGCCACCCAATCGCATTGACATGTCATAAAGGCAGTCATTAAAATTCTATAAATTCTCCAAAAAGAAAATGCGTATAAATTAGTCATAGTTGATAGTCATAAGGAGGTAATTAGCAAATGTCTGATTACTTGGGTACGAATGCTTTTTTATGGACATAATTATACAATTAATGATACTTAATAACTAAGCTTGTCTATGCTCCAAAATCAAATATTATCTTAGTACAAATAATAACTATCTATTACATTATCCGCTGCAACTACCGTAAAGTTGCCTTTATCAGAGTTGAGATAAGGCCACCCCCAAAGCGCCCAAAAACACCTAAAAGCTGGGGGATCTGCTCCGACAATGTGCCCTGCTCCGACAACGTGCCCTGCTATTATTTTCGGAGTACCAGAACAAGATACGCAAGCAATCTGTACCCCGCAATGATGCCAATCATGATCCCGATCCAGGTACCTTCGAGCCCCGTCTCAATGCTGAACTGGCGCAACACGTCGGTGCCTCGGATTTTACCTTGGGCGTTGAGGTCGCTCGGGTACTGGCACTGGTATTGGCCAGGCGATGTCTCTGCACAGCGATACTCGCGATCTTTAAACTCGTTGACCATCATGCCCTGAAATACGTAGGCCTGATAGTCAATGTAGTGGAAAACATATTTCCAAAACACGTTGAGAATATTCATTGGAACGAGGAAGCCATCAACGCACATCCACAGGCCGTTGGCAAATGCCGTGACGGCCAGCGCCACGACAAAAATGTCAAAAATGCAAGACACCAAGACGACGAGCGACTCAGCTGCCACGAGATCGAGGAACAGCCATAGAACCCAGGTGAAGAATGCAGAACCGCTCGGCCGGAAGTTCGACAGCCAATATTCGACGATTGAGAACAGCAGGGCGATGAGGAAGAGAAAAGGTAGACCGATCAAAAAATTCGCAACCAGAAACCCAAGTGGCCCAACGAGACCGTTGGCGCGTTCTTGCTTAAAGGTGCTCAAGTCTTCCAGAAACGCCGGCACGTAAGCAACAGCCATGAAAGACATGAATGCGCCACCAAAGAATATCGCATTAATGTACGGTTGGATATACTGCTGTTCGGTTTTCAGACGCAAGAAGACAGTGCCCATCAGAATAGCAAGGCCGAGATACATTGCAATTCGAATACCGTAAGCAATGACGTCTCGGTAAGATTTGATCCATGAGCGCTGGAGCAGAACAAGTGGTGTCATCCAGGCTGCAGGCTTCTCAGATTTGAGAAGCGGGCTCACTTGCTGTAGTTGTCGAGCTTTGCTCACAGATGTGTCCAGATCTACACGCTGCCTTGAAGCTGCCCATGCTTCGCAGATCTTGTCGGTTCTGGCGCAAATCTCACCGTCCTTGTCCAGATCGGTATTGATAAGGTCGAGGTAGAACTCGGCCGCGTTTGTTTCGGGTGGGATGGAATATCCAATCGTGTTGAAGTAGGAAGAGGCGTCGGAGACGGGCCCGTAATAGCATGTCTTGCCACCGGAGAGAAGGCAGAGCTTGTCGAATTGTCGAAAGGTGGCCGAAGATGGCTGATGAATCGAAGCGATAATGATGAGCTATTGAAACTGTTAGAGCTACCACAGTATTTGAAGACTTCCTCGACCCACGTTGTTTTGCCGCCCGATAGACTTGATGTAGCTGCAGACCTCGAAGCTGAGTGCCGAGTCAAGGCCGCTCGTGGGCTCGTCAAGGAACAAAATCTTGGGGTTTGTCACAAGACGGCTTGCGATACCAAGTCTCTTTTTCTGACCGCCACTAAGTCCCTTTTTGATAGGTGTACCAACAATGGTATTTCGCTGGGTGTGAAGACCGAAGCTGTTGATGAGGTCGTCGACACGTTGCAGAGCATCCTGCTTTGATATTTTACTGCAGCCCAGTCAGTGGGAAGCGACATGTGATAACCTCGATGGCCTACCTTGGAAGTGCGAGCCTTGCTGCAAAGACCATGGTTTCCTTTACTGTCAAGCTGCCAATCAACGAGTCTTCTTGCTCCACATAGGCAGACAAGTCTCGGATAGTCTTCAGGTTGGCGGGCTGTCCGTTGACTAGAATATCGCCGGTGGTGGTAGATCCAGCAGCGGCAATGCGGTGGGCCAAGGCATTGAGAAGAGTCGTCTTGCCCGAGCCGCTGGGGCCCATGATGGCGAGCATCTCGCCCGGGCGCACGAAGCCGGAGCTCTGGGACAGGATGGACAGAGGGGCATGAGATACCCTGTCTTTGACTTGGACCTCCAAGTTTTCCCACGCAAACGAATCCACAGAGTCGTTTGCGAGATGTGACGTTTTTAGATGATTCATTTCCAGATCTGGGGACTGGTTTTCCCCGACCGTGGTAGAAGCAGCCATCTCTTGATGAACAGTGATTGCGAGCAATTGCGAGCGATTGCGAGCCAGACAAAAATTTTCTTGCCACGACTTGAGAATGCTAATATAGATCTGATGCGGGTCTGGTAGCGACCGGCTGAACGCCTTTTATATATTCACTGACGGAGTTGATGGAGCTTCTTACTGCATGTCTTACTGCAGGGGATCATCTACTGTGACGTCGGCGAGGGCCCGGCCCACCACCACCACCAAGTCGGCGAGGGTCCGGCCCATCACACCAAGTCGGTGACGTTGTTTACCATGTGAACGGCGCGATACTTGCTTTCAAAGTGCCGTCTTTCCGTACGAGAACGGACTTATTTAATGAGTTCCGAAGCCGAAAATGGAAGAAAAGTCGCCCTTGCCTTGCCGGGCACGCAAATACTACTTGGTCAAGGTCCAGACTGCACGTCAATCAAGTCTAGTAATTATTAGCCGCGGGGTTTCATAGACTGCACTGTGACGGAGTATTGTCTCAGTCTGTCGTAACAATCATTATCATTTGTCTTGATATACTATAATGTGGAAAGTAATATTCCGATGCATTTAAAAGCCCACTCAGCCCTCGAGAGAGCCAGCCCTCTCGCCCCGGCAAACCCCACTGTGATGATGCATGTGAGATGATGGCCCCCGTTTTATTGGCATCTGCCTTATTTGACATCTTGACTCTTGTCATCGTCTCCCGAAAGAGATCTCACCGCGACCCCATTATCTGTTGTCATCCGTGGCAAGGTGCGGGCCAGTCGAGGCGGATCCCAGATGGACTTGGACTGCATGAAAATCTCGTCAATTTCCTCCAGAGAGCGGCCGCTCGTCTCGGGAAAGAAAAAGTAGACGAGAGGAACGATTGCCGCATTCAAAACAGCAAAAATGATGTAGTATCGATAGGAGATGGTGTTGAAGCCGATGGGCGTAACTTCGGCGAGCAAAAAGTTAAAGGTCCACACGGCAGCGGTCGCGACGGCGCTGATGGCGGCGCGCAGCTGTAGCGGTGCAACCTCTGTGGCGTAGAGAAATGTGAGTCCAGAATATCCAACCGTGTAGATGAATTGGAACGCGAAGAGACAGATGACTGCGACGATGAGGGCAGCGTTATTGGTGGACGCCGACGTGGTGCCCGCAAGAATTGCCATGGCGATGCCCATGCCGGTCGCGCTTGAAAGCATGAGAAATCGACGGCCAAGTCTATCAATTGTAAAGAATGCCAAGTAGCCACCGAATATTTGTGTCAGCGCCATTGAGGCGGCGAGAATGCGAGAATTGGTTGGGTTTATATGGAGATACTGCTCAAAGATTGTCGTCGCGTACATGGAGATGAGGTTGATTCCGCACATTTGCTGGAATGTCTGGCCAGCAGCTGCGAGGACGGTGCGATGGAAGAGCCGTTGCTCTCCCATTGTCCCCATGGCTTTCCAAGACAACGCACCGCAGATGGACAGCGAGTGCTGTATTTCTCGAATTTCACTGGCAATGGCCTCGGAGTCTGGGTCATGGTCATTCAACGCAGAGAGCACCTGTTTGGCTTCTGCAATGCGGTCTTGCTTCACAAGCCATCGAGGGGATTCCGGAAATAGCGAAACGAAGCCGGCGACGCAGAGCAGGAAAAGGATTTGAAATGCAAGTGGAAAGCGCCACGACACGGAGCTGTCGGTGACAAAGAAGAAGCCAAAATCTACCCACAACGCAAAGGAAATACCGGCGCCGACAAAAATGCCGTCAAGGACGACGTGGGCGCCGCGCTTGCTCGCGCGAGAAATCTCGGCTTGCCAGACGGGCACAGTGGCGAGATAGCCGCCCGTGCCGAGGCCAAGCACCAGTCGCGCCACGATGAACTGCGCCAGATGAAACGACGAGGCCATGAGCACGGCGCCCAAGATGGCCACCAGGGACGCAATCTGGATGACCCTTTTTCGACCGAGGCGATCGCCGAGGTAGATGCACGAGAGCGAGCCAAAGATGCCACCGACGGTAAAGAGCGCAAGAACGGTGCCTGTATTTGATTAACACATACCGCGCCAAGCGGGCAAAAATGTAGGCCCCCCCGAATTACCTTGGATCGTCGAATTGTGCGACTGCTGCGCCCCGGTGGTATGGATGGTGTCGAGCAATGGAAACATGGCGACAAATGACTCGAGCGTCAAGAGACCGCCAGCGACACTGATATTGTAGCCATAACAGGTAAAGGCTGGACACACAACCAGCCAGATGATGGCCTGGGTCAGCAACGGGCCTCGAAGGCCGAGGTATTTTGCCATTGTAGTAGATTATGATGGATTATGACGAATTGGTCCAGTAACTATTGAAATCGGGCTTCGTCGATTTTTTTGACGGGGCGGGAGATGGCCAATAAATATGCGACTGTGACTCTTGGCAATACTGACCCTTTGACGATGTCGTTTCAGCATTGCCACAGAAGCCCAAGTTTTATAATCAACCCTTTTGTAACCCGGAACCCGGGCTAGCGTTGCGCATATGCGCGATAGAGCAGCGTTCCCTTATTACTGGCAAATAGGTTTATCTGACCAATCTGACCCAACGGGCGAGTGCCGGTCATCGGCGGACGCCGCACAGTACTAGTCAGGTCAGGTTCCCCTAGGGCTTTTGCCAGGGGAAGTACCAGTCCAAAAAAAGGTCTTTACCTAGTTAACTAGGGGCACATAGCTCATCTATACCTTAACCAGAGCTCATCTAACCCTAAGTAAGGCAAAAAGTATAAAGGCGGTGAGCTACTCTAGCACATACTATATAACTATAATATATATATAATATAAGTATATATATAAGTATAAGGACTATAATAAGGCCT
>JARJPP010000341.1:0-10292 GCA_030782485.1 Beauveria brongniartii
GAGCCTTAAAATCTTTCCGGCGATCTTGGTTGGCCAAAAACTGGTTCATCGCCATTCTGGGCTGTTTTTCTTTTTGGCCTCCCCACCCCCCCCCCCCCCCCCTTTGCGGCTTTGCGATACTCAGTAAACTACTCCGTACGGAGTGTGTAGAAACTAGGTAGACTGGCCGTGCGAGCAGAACCAGGGGGGGGGGACATTTTTTTTTTTTTTTTTAAACGGTGGGCTAATAATAAAGAGAAACGATGCAGACACACCTACAGATTAGGGCGACGTCGAAATTTAATTATCAGTGGAAATCTTTCCACAGATGGCTGAGGTCTGTTCGCGTCGTGCCCCTGGCTCAGCCTCGTGGCAGCGATGGAACCGGCTCGCCCGAGTAAAGTTCAGGCTACGGGCAAACAAGGCCGTGGGCGCGAACCTGTGCCTTTTTTTCGGCCAGGGCCCCAGGGCTCTCATGTCAGTCGCTGACTCGACACGTTCCTAGGCTCCTAGCAAGGCAAGTGGAGGATTTTGGGGGGGGGCTGCTTTGCACACGCCGCTTCCCGCCTTCAGATTTTGGTCAACCTGTAACACGCGCACGCTCCTCCATCGCGACAATCTCGCCAGTCATCTCATTTTTTCGCATATTCGCAATTGACCATTTAACCATGTATACGGAGTACACCAGACTTTAAACTCTGTTGTCAAGTACAGTAAACGGATTAGACAAGGCATGTGAAAGCAGTGCCACTCCAGCACCAGACGCACCCAGTATGTATGTAGGCTGGCAAGGTTCCGAAACCTCCCCTTCGGGAGCCGCGCGACGCATTGTTCTAGAGCATCTTATCATTTGGCTTACACGAGGTTGACAGTCTAGAATGTCGGGAATCATGGTCATCATTGCCACGGCTTTCAAACATGATTGAATGTACTTTGCATGTACGCGACTCAAGAATCCAGAGCAATTCGATATCAATTGGTCTCTGTACGGATTACTAAATAATACTTTTGCGTTTAATAACAGCCTGAATCAGCTGGTGGTGACATCCCAAGCTGCTGGGATATCCCATGTTTCCCTTGCCAGAAACATTACCCCAGTGCCGTGCCTAATTGCCATTGTGCTTAGTTCCGCTTGTCCGCTTGTCCGCTTGTGGCATACAATGGCGACCCTGCAAACGCTAGTATCTATCAAGGCAGGGACGAACAACCTTTGCGGGCAAGCCGAACAACTAACTAGATTTAATGACGAGAAAAAAACGTCACCACCTTAGCAAAACTCTCTTTCTCCTTTTAGCTGTCGGCTGACCTATTTCGCTTCAGCTGGATATTGAACGCCGCCAAAAGCCGCCTGCTCTGCGGATGCAACTCCATCATCCCCCCCCCCCTCTCCCCGCCAGGAACAAGACTCGGGCTGGACCTGGACCCATGGCCTGGTTCCTGGCACCAAGGAAATTTGCTTGGCGGTGGCATGAAGAAAAATGGCTTGGGCTGAACTTTGCCAGCGACTTACCGTCTTTGTACACGAAAAAAGCCACTTTCATCAGCGCGCGTTGCATTAACTACACACAATTGCCCGTTTTACCCGTGAAACTCTGTATGCTGGGGCCCACGTGTTCTAGCCGTTGGCGCAGCACGGAGACAGTAAAGCGAAAAGAGCACAAGAAAAAACTTGCTGATGAAAAAAGGAGGCGCGCGTGGGACCAAGTTGTTAGTGACGACCACCACATTTGGGCATGGCTTTACTCCATTTTCGTACTGAGAATCTGCGGGCGTGACTCGTGACAGTTGCTGCTCGATTTGGAGAGAGGGGAAAACTCCATCACCCCCAGCACGGCAGATGGCGAACCACAGCGCCCTTAACCGGGCTGGCCCTTATTAGTCATTACTCGAACTTGATGGTCGGGAAGTGCGCAGAACAGGCAATCTCGCCAGCCAAGTCTGTGATGAGAGGCGCTGACAGCGGCAAGCCACGGGGAGCGGGGCGGTGCGGGCAGAAGGCCAGGACCAGGACCAGGACCAGGACCAGGCTCTTGAATCAGAACCGTTTGGGAGGGGGACTTGGGGGAGCAAGGGAGCAAGGAAGGTAGGTGGGAGAGGGATTCAGAGGGGAAGCGCGTGTGTCTCAGGCGGCGGGCTACGAGCAGAGCAATGCCGGCAGCACGAGTTCCCCACGTCATGCGGGCTCGCTGCAGGTATATGAGCAAAGATGGCATATTACAGGCGGAATTGACAACTCGGAAAGCGAGGTCAATCATATGACGATCATGAGTATATTAACTGCGTCATATGGGCAGGGAAGGGCGTCCCTTTGGGCTCTAAACCGCGCCCTGGTAGATGACCAGGGGGCGGGCGGCCAAAGAGCTGCGATCCAGGTGGCCGATCGTCACTGTCCAGGGCTGTATGGGTATAATTGAGGAAACAAGGGCCCGAGCAAGGTCATGCTGCAACGTGGGTGGTGATAAGGCAGAGGCTGCTATATGTGAAGTCGTCTTAATGGGTGATTGTTATCGCAGGCATTCTACATAGTTATGTATGTACAAGCCACACAGGGGGGAAGGGGGGGGGCTATGGATGAGAAATAGTTCCCAGTTCTTAACGGCGCGAGTGTTATCGCTGGCATCCTACGAGCCACACTGGGGTTTGTTTGATGGAGAAAATAATCCGTAGTTACCAGTCAGTATTGGCGTGCAGCCAAGGCCCAGTTTTGCTGTCTCTGCTAGTACGAAACAATCACTTGAGCATCCTAATTGAGGAATCAACGGGCAACCAGTGGGGTCATTATTCCTGTTCCCTAGCCCAGCGAGAAGGTCTCCGGGGGGTTTTTTTTTTTTTTTTTTTTTTTTGTTGTTGAAAGAAAAGCATGACGAGCTCGGGCCAAGGGCTCGCGGTTCGATCTGGATAATGCAGTTCCTGGCTGGGAACTCGGGCCCAAGCTTATTATATCTGACATGTTTCAAGAGCACAACATCCATCTCAATGCTACCACGATTGAATATAGTAGGCTGGTTTGCACCTCCAGGCACCAAACAGTAACAGCAAAGAGGAGATGTTGGGCACAAAAATAGCATCATTGCTCTCCGCGAAATACAATAATCATGCAGGTGGGCTCCAAAACTGGCCGAGGTGAAATTCGGTCATTTTCGACAGCCTGCTTGACAGACAGACCAGCCTTGAAGAAAACAAGTTTCTCTGCTGTCAAATTATGCGTGTAACAGTATCCCGCAGTCTGCCCTACCGATAACACGATGCTAGCGCAATTCCACAACTGCGCACATCTGTGTTGTGTGTTTAAAAAAAGAATGGCAACCTGAAACCGAGCCGCAAGAGAGGGGTTATCAGCTTGTTTCGAAATAGTTGGGAAAAAAAGGGATTAAGATGAAAAATGGGATGATGACAAAGTTTCCACTCCTCCTGCCTGCCTGCCTGCCCGCCACAGAAAATACCAAAAAATAAAATAAAAGAAAGAAAAAGGCCAGCCTCCATAGTCAGTGCCCTAATCGACCCAATAGTTCGTCTGTCAAACTGCAGAAGATCCCCCTCCAATCTGCTTTTGCATTAAATGTTTGAGGTCTTTTTTTAGAGCAACTGGAGCCGCATGGCATCAGAATCGGCCAACGGCTGAATGGATAGACGTGATGAAAAACAAAGATTTAAAGAAAACAAAACTAAAAATGATGTTATACTCTGGGCTTGCATGCCCTGGCTGCGAAAAAAAAAAATTTGTTCGCATGAATGACGCTAGAGCTCGCATGAAACAGATTGCCGAAGAGAGAAAGAAGGGAAAAAACAAGGTTTCTGCGCGCATGTGTGCAAGTACGGATACAGCAGTCAGTTAGTGACGGTTGGCCCTCGCTGGAGACGGGTTTTCAGCCCAGCATGGTATTATACGTCAGAGATTTGAAGGGAAAATTTTTTGAACAATGATGACAGTAGCATTTCCGGTGGCCATGATCGCAAAGTTGAATGCCCGCGATTGCCTCGCCTGCACGCCTCGAGGCATCGTCCATTTGCCCAACCTGCCACCCCGCCCGCCAACCGATATCTCAGGTGGGCGGAGAGGGTTTCCGTAATTGCAGAGCAGTCGACGGCAGGGCTGTTCCTTGTAAAATAACCAACTAGTCGCTCGCTTTCAAATTCGTTTGTTGTTGCATTCAAGCAACCATGTACAATGGTTGCTGATAGCCTGCCAATACCCTTCCTAGCGTTGTGGACTTGCAACCTGACTCTCTCTGGCCGACGGGCCCTCTCTGCTAATATCCCGAAATTTGTCTTGATCGATGAGGAACACAAAATGTTCCTTGTCCGGTCCAGGGGCCGCCGTGGGGATACTCAAACTCAATATCTCTCGTGGGAGCACGAAAAAAACGACCAACGACAGCATGAATGAGGCGGAGCTGGAAAGGTAAATAAGTGATTTGCGTTGCTTTCTCGTGTTCCTCATAGTTGGGAAATATTCCCCCCCCCATCTTTTGCCAGTTTTCAAGCTGCACACCACATCTTCCTGTGGGCCGGCCATCTACCGACAGGTTGCCTGTTTAGCTGGGCCCTGCACATCGCGGGAACCGGGAGGTTTCGCAGGTGATGGTGTCAAGGCCCCTCCCATCCATTACGCCAATCAGCCTCTTTCGCTTGTTCATGCGCCTTCCACCTTGTATTTGCCAAACATGGTAAAGATTTCTGTGGCTCTTGTCAACAGTTCAAAGAATACAACTCAACGGGAACCAGCATGCATCTCCCATCTGCGAGTTTGCTCTCACAAAGTATTCTTTCGTAATGGCCCGTCGATCCGCTTGAAAAATCCTTCTCAAAACATTGATTCCCCATTGAGATACGCTAGCTGCAATAACCGAATACCCGCTCTTTAATTTACATGTAGATCCAGCACACGATTTGTGTGGCGTGTCAAAATGTGGTCAACAAGTTGCTAAATAGTTAGCCCACAGTCAATAGATGTTCAACTTGTCAGTTTATGCGGCTATTGAACAGCAACCCCATCATTGGGTTTACATGTCCGCTCTTTCTGGCTCTTGGCAATGCTGGCGCGACATCACATGACGCCGTATACCCTAAAAGAGCACCAAAGTTGCTTCGATAGCTGGACAAAAGGACCGCGGAGTTTGCCGCTTAGCGTTTGACGGGCAATGTGGCTGATAGCCTGGTCGAGCCAACACGTTGCACTGTGGCGAGTGATTTGGGTTGGGTGTATCACTTCTTACCGAGGGCCGCACCGCTTGTATTTTTGATGACCAGTAAATAGCACAAAAAGAGACAAATTCAGGGCATCGGTAGTCGCCCCTAACTAGGACGTCGACTTTGTGGTTTGCGTCACTAGCTGAGAAGGGGTTGTTGTGGCTGCGCTATACTTGATAGAGCTCTGCAGGCACCAGCAATCCATCTCCGATTTCAAAGAATCACTCACAAATAGCATATCTCTCTAGGCTCTTGGCAAGTTCCATGCTCCTCGGAGTTAATCACGCTGATAACACGAACTTGAGGTCTGTTCACTTGCGGCTACATAAACAGTTCCATCAATCTGTAGAGGCATTACTCGCTATCCCGGTCTGCTCCGTTGAACAAGTTGACGGGTATCCGTACTGAGGTGCCAAATCATCAGAACGGTAGCAGCCTTTGAAATTGCAACTAGCAATCGCAGCGGAGTGGCCAAATAGAGTTTGCCAGGCTGCACACTAGTATGCCTACTTTTAAACCCGTTCTGGCAGTAGTGTGCAGTGTGGAGAGAGCTGGGGGCGTGTGGCCCGGGTCTTGTCTGGAGTCAGGATCCAGTCTTGCGAAAATCCAGGCTAATCGCTTCGTGGTAGCTTTTTTCACGGAGTAGGCAAGCAAGCAAGCAAGTACATAGGCTAACAAGTACATAGGCTAGCAAGCAGGAATCATGGCCATGTGGTCAACGTACAAGTCCACATCTACAGGGGAAAACGAGCAACTAACTGACTTTAGAAGTGCTCAACCAGTTGTAGGCGAGATTATTCTCACTACCAGCACTTGGTAACCAACGAGATGAAATAGATGTCTCACTCGTTCATTTCACGCGGCAAGCTGTGAAAGCTTCATCGCAATTGCACCTGAGCTACAGATTACAACTCGTATTCTTCAAGAAGCGCAGCCAGTACTACTCTGATGTCGACATGTGAAGGTGCAACGGGGAACGATAAGCTGCCAGTGGGCTTGTCGGATGCAAATGGATGGGCCAGGCTAAAGTTGTCAGGACCAAGTGTCTCAGTCAACGGTCATGCGCCAGGGCAAAATGGTCTGTTCAAATGGGATAGAGCCCAAGTTGGAGGGGAAAAAAGAGGCTTGCACGATAAATAGTAACTTGAACTCCAGAGACAATGCAAGTAATAAACGGGGTACCTCGACGAGTCGAACAGCTGGAAGCGACAACGCGAGCGCAGTTGTACCTTGTTGGAGCCAAACCCCAACAAGCCTGGTCCTGGCCAATCGCGGGGCAGCCGCCCTCGTGTTTTTGCCTCTGGGCTAGTTGGCCAATCATCCTCTGGCCATAATGACAGGGGTGGCGGCGGCGCTGGGCAGCGCTGCGTGGCCGACTACCGAGCAAGCCCTTGGCCTGTAATCCGTAGTTACAACCTGCTGTACTGGTCGCTAGTTACATACAGTAGTTAGTTAGTTATCCTTACTGATAGTTAGTGTGTGTAGCCGACTTGTGGCAGTCGGAAGACGCTGCAGAAAGACAGGGGCACGCATTAGATGGGAGACCCAAATCGGCACTTGGCCCAATGACATGTCCCCTCACGCCGTCCCTGAATGGCGCAAACCTACGCCGACCACCCATAACGCGCTGGACGTACCCATTCAACAGTACCAGCTGCCTACTTGCCAGCACGCTTGAGTCGCCCTCTCCAAGGCACCTACTAGCCGCTTCTGTTTAGGTACCCAGAATGACAACATGGCAAGGGATGTGGCGGTTCTGTCCACGCAGCAGCATGTGCGCTCCAGTAATCTGTACACCAACTAACTACCACGCATAACGTCTAACATGCCCGCCCACGCCCATCAAACTCAAATCCAGCCAGGGCGGGGAATCACTAGCTACATATGTATGAGAGCCTCGGCAGTCGCTGGCGAACGACTCACGACTCACGACTCACGCGCATATTTCATGCGGTAGGCTAGATCCTTACTGGCAAGAAAGCATGACAAGTCTATCAAGATTGTTTCTCTAGCCTATGTAGCTAATTAGAATTTCCTTTGACAAGTCGGCTGATGTATGGGGTAACATACGGAATTCGCTACTCACTAAACCCCGCCATCTTTTCGGGATGCCCTGGCGGCTTGCGCGACTCCCGTCGATTGCCATCTCAAGTCAGGATAGCCAACTCTTTGTTTCATCAGTGCACGCTTCTTCTTAGATCCCGTAAAAACAGCTCACTCTACCTTTTGATCAACATCCTGCGAAACCCTATTACCCCGTCTTCAACCTCATTCAATCATTATTACCTATTTTGACAAGATCCAAGTCCGGGGGGGCATGTATAGAACAATCGTGGCAATATATCCACTCCAGCCTTTTTCAACTGTGACATCTTGTGGAACTTGTTTACTTTGTTGTGTAATTTTGCGTCATTGGGCGGCATGAATAGGAGCAAAGCTCGACCACTTATTTTTGTCGTAGTGAATGACTGATTCGTGCTGGTAACTCTTGTCAGTCCTTTTTTTTTTTTTTTTTTTTTTTTTTTTTAAATGTCAAATGTCAGTCCAGCTCAAGGGTAGCAAGGATAGCAAGAACGGCCAAATCATACCGTTGCGTTGAAGAGGTGGCACATCGGTCCGTCACGGGCGTATGGTGGTGCATGTGGAGCTATTGCAGCCAAGAGGTAGGATCGAGGCAATTGCAACTGTCACGACATGCATGTACAATGCGTTTTCATGTCACCTAGCCGAATTGTCTTGACTCATCACCTCTTTGCATATCACAGCATCGCATCGCATATCACAGCAGTTGTTTATGCTATCGACTGACGACCTGCTAGGCGCTCTCTAGGCAGATTTCGGCGGTCTCGACGTGTCCAAGAAACTATTGAAGCATGCGTATCATGGGGTCTCATAAATGCCGCATTGCCAGAACTTGACTGAGGATACAGTCATGTAAAGCTAGTTAGAGCAGCATTAGCAAGTTGATGACACCAAAGGCGGGTTTTCTCTATATTCATGTAGTTATCCACTCAGGTAGTAAATGCCTGTACAGTATCAAGGATCATCACCCCATCAACCATCCCTGCACTATATCAAGGTATTTTTTTTTCTTTCTAATATATACCGGCAGATCTTCGATAAGTCGATATGGCCTGTGCTTGGGATCAGAGTTCCCCTCCTACTTGAATCTGCTCAGGAAACGGACCATCGCGTTCATCGCGGAGTACTTGGCTTGTCACTTGGGTCAAGGATCATGTCACTGATGACGGCTTGAGCAAGTTGAACCTGGGATCATTGAATTGTCTCAGGAAAGACAGATGACCACGCATCCATGCTCGCTTTGCGCCCCCGTCATGTCCACTGCAGAATCAGGCCATTCCAGCTACAACCCAATCGGGAGCCCGGAAAAGATGAACCCCCTGTGCTCTTGTCTAGCTGAAGAAAAATTCCGAGTCCTTGTTCATGCGCGACCGTCGTCTTCATTCTAACTAGTACCCTGTTTGTTGACGATCTCAGTCGCGCCTGGTCAGCCTAGCCAGCCCGCCCGCGATGGCAGCGGGTTGCGCCCCCCGGGGAAGCTGATTCAGGATACTGGGAAGAGCTCCCTGGAGATGCTCTTGTCCCTGGTCTTTTTCAATTGTCACCCCTGCATAATCTCTTTATGCACTCCGACAAGTTAATATACGAATTACCATGTATGCAGGGATCCGTGGTCGAGATACTGCGGGCCGAAACTTTTGCGCGAGTCAACAGTTAAACTCATCATCTTTATGCGCCTGGCGGAAATATCAGTATGCCTGCGTAGCACATACGGGGAGATCGACTCGGCCATTAACGGAGAGAAAGAGCTCTAAAATTTATCTAGTCCGTCTCCCCGAGCCCTGGTATCTGTCACCACAGTTTCTGCCAGATTAGGGCCTTGATATGCAGCCACGTCCCACCAAGTTCCACTGCGGCGCCATTCAGAACTTGTCACCAGACTGTCAAGCTTCAATGGAAGCCTTGCTGTCGATGGAGCTCATTTTATCTCCCTTGAGCCACCAGTAAATCCGCAGTCCTATGTATCCGTACATATCTACGGATACACTTCATCATTCATGGGCCAAGGATCGCGGACATGGGCAAGGTGAGCTGCTCGTATCTTGCCCACTTCATCCGACTCGGCATGCATGTGGCCGATGCTGTGCTGGTATCGCTAAACCATGAAACAAACACATGCTCTTCTCCATCGGAATACATAATCCAGATCTGGCAAATATCTCATCAACTTGCGTTTCAGTGGTCGCCCCGGCCGCTATGACTAACGCGACCATGTACTCGGCGCCTTGAAAATCGTATCGAGCTATGAATCGTTCATTTATCACTGCTCCGCCACGGGCTCTGCTATCGTGCAGCAACCCCCGAATGACGACTTTGGTGAAAGAGTCAGGCGCCCGCATGAAGCCAACACAAACCTGGACCGCGACATGTCAATCAGTAGCTTAGCCGCGCCCAGCAAGGTGCCAAATCGGCCCACATGTTATTATGCTATTATGGATACCCCCGGAAGAGCTCCTCAAGATGATCAATTTGTTATTATTTGGAATTCCATGTCTCCGTTTCTAAATACTCTGCACAAACCATTGGTTTCTTCCCTAGTGGGTCACGCATTGCCTGCAATAGAGACTGCCAACTGCATCTCCGTCACTAACACCGAGATCCCCTCGAGGTCAACCTTATTCAGCATTTGATAGTGATATTGGGGTCCCGCTAGTTATAGTTGCTCTTTGTTGTAAGTGGTACTACTACCACCACGGCTACGGAACGGCTGCAATTGATATAATATCAGATTGACGAGCGCTTGTGATTCCGACTCGTAGATGCAATCTACCCCGATTTATTTTGCACCAAACGACGTCGATATTGACACCTTTCCGCAGGTACATGGACATATCTCCGGGTGTCTGGTCTGGTTGGATATCTGACTTTGGAGATCTGTTGGCGTGGCCCGACCCTCAGCCAGACCACTCACTGTTTCTGCCCACTGTGGCTTCCTGACAATGGCAATGGAAGGGCTCCGTGAGGTTCTTTTTGCTCGAATCCTGCATAACCGCTGAACGAATCCCGCATCAAACTTTTTACTTTTTTGGGGGGGGGGGGGG